>PVIA01018347.1:0-13069 GCA_004024845.1 Tonatia bakeri
TGGTCACTCTCCACCTGTCCTCTAATGCAGTGTCTTTGATTATACCCTGCTTCTTTCTTTGTTTTGTTGTTTAGGTTCCTGTTAAAGGTGAGATCATATGGTATTTATCTTTCACTGCCTGGCTTATTTCGCTTAGCATAATGCTTTCCAGTTGCATCCATGATGTTGCATAGGGTAGGAGGTCCTTCTTTCTTTCTGCGGCATAGAATTTCATTGTGTAAATGTACCATAGTTTTTTGATCCATTCATTTACTGATGGGCATCTAGGTTGCTTCCAGCACTTAGCTATTGTAAATTGTGCTGCTATGAACATTGGGGTTCAAAGGTTCTTTTGGATTGGTGTTTTAGGATTCTTAGGATATAGACCTAGCAGTGGAATTGCTGGGTCGAAAGGCAGATCCATTTTTAATTTTCTGAGGAAGTTCCATACTGTTTTCCATAGTGGTTGTACCAGTCTGCAGTTCCACCAACAGTGCACTAGTGTCCCCTTTTCTCCACAACCTCTCCAACACTTGTTGTCTGTTGTTTTTAAGCAGGTGTTTTCTGAACTCAGCCATGAGATACTCCCTCCCCTCCTTTGTACTCTCTGGCATTCTTTTCTCTACTATTTTCCTATTGCATGCAGTAACATTTCTTTACAGTTGATTCTCTGTATCTCCTGTGGGAATGTGAGAGCCCCTAGAGCAGGGATGGCATCTTCTTCAACTCTGTACTCCTGAACTCAGTATAGGACCTGGTCCAGAATTTCTCAAGCATGTACTGTGTGGGCGAGGCTGTGCTTGGCCTACATACGGCCCATTGCATTTTACTATCATAATGACACAGGAGTGACTGAGTTTGAGTTGAGGAATGCTTGAACTTTTAAGCCTGAGCTTGTGCTCTTTCTTGGTGTAAAGCTCAGAATGTCCTTTTTGTTGGCAGGGGGAGTGGTACAAGTATCAGAGGTGTTATCAACCTACCTTAATCAAAGGAGAAATTCACTGGCTCATGTAATTAAAATGTTTGGAGGAAGAGTTGGTTTTAAGCATGGGTCAGTGCTGGTTCCTCCACAAATCAGGAATCTGTGCTTGTAACTCTTCTCACTCTGCTTTTCCTCTTAGTTGGGCTCCTCACATATGGTGGCACAAGCCACCAGCAGCTCCAGTTTCTCACCCTTCTCCTCATTCCCAGCAAAAAAGAAAACTTTGCCCTAATTTCTACAAGAGTCAGGATCTGCTGCTCATTGGGCTAGAAAGGGCTATGTTCTCATTTCCGCACCAATCACTGTAGTTGGGGGTGTGAAACACTCTGGATAGTTCTGGGTTGAGTGACAGCTTCTGAATGAAGGGCAGCATCATCCCAAACCTCATGGGTGGAGATGAGAGGTGCTATGACCAGAAGAAGGGAAAGGATACTAGAGGGCACACAGGACAGATGCTCTCTCCTGTGGTCTGGCCTCCCCTCCTCTCTGCCAGCCTGGGGCCTTCCCTTGAACTCACTGAAGCCTGGTGGGCTCTACAGATACCCACCTGAATACCTATGGCAGCTTCTGGACCTGACATTTAGTTTCCCGTGGTGGTGCTTTAACTTCTCAGCCTTGCAGAGGCTCCTGGAGGATTTACATAACACCACGCAGGACATACAGTACTCTGTCGAACTCCTGATTGTCTATAGAAACACTAAGGCTTGAGTCAGCCAGCTACCCTACTCTAGTCACTTCCTAGTTTGTACATGAAGAAATTGGGGCTGGCAAACAGAGCCCCTGGGCAGCTTCTCCTCTTTCCTTCTCTCCTGCTCAGGCAGGACACCTCAGAGCCCTTCTTCACCGAGGGATCCAGGTAGCCCCTGTTACCAGTTTAAGAGCTGTTACTTTAGAAGGAATCTAGTCACCATCTCTGATCTCTTCCACAAGAATATTCTATGTCTCAACGTGACTTCCTCAGTAAAGATCTGCTGTCCACAGACCATACATATTAGATGTTCTAGAAATCTCTAGCTTAGTGTGAAAAACAGTTATTCCTTATTCAGTTTCCCATGGATGCAGTTGGAAAACTCCACTGAAGCAAGTCACAGTGCTTTGAATACCCAGCAAATGAATCTGAATGCCAAGCTTGTTAGAGACCCTGCAGGGAAGGAGCCAAGGATCCCAACCTGCTCAGCAATTCAAAGTAATGTTACCTGGTGGTCAATTCTAGCCCTCTTCCCAGGGATGCAAAATGAAAGGCTTGAGAAGGGAACTGCACCATGCTCAGGAAGCTTAGGCACTGGTGAGCCTGCACATGTGGTTATTTACAGCGTTGACACAGGACAAATCTGCAAAGGGAAATGGAGTGCCTTTGCTCTCTGTAATCTTATTTTTGTTTATTTCTTTGCTAGTAATAAAACTGGAAAATGTGAGTTATTATGGAGGACTGTAAGGCCACCTGAAGAACACAAAGCTTCTGATGGAACAATAGCCCCTCTACTGAGTGTAAAAACAGTGGCCTGACCTTATTCAGAGAGGAGGCAGTCTCCACTTGTGTGTCAGGGTGGAAGGGATGGAGAATGCTATGGCTCTCTCTTGGCTATCCTTGCAGTTTTAATTAATCTTAGTAGCCTGTGGTTTTTCATAAAGCCTCTGATGTTATTTCTATCATTCCCTGGCCTTCATCAAAGCCCACCTCTCATGCTCTGATGCCCTCTTCTCATTGTCCTGCTACTCCTGCCCGAGCCGACTCAGGGCCTTAGTGGACTGTGGATGTCCAAGAAAATGTAGTCCCTCAAGTGCTTTTTTCATATGTGCTCCCATCTATCTCTAATCGCAGTGGCACACGGGAGACCTCTGATCACAGGCGAGTGCTATGCCACATGCCATCTGCTTCTGGCTGTTCTCTGCCTGTCTGGGCCTTTATGGAAAATGTGCTCCTTAGCACCTAGGCACTTGGTGAGATGAGCAGCTGCCAGTGTTCGAGCTGATAGGTGACAAAATCATTAATGCCAAGCCCAGGGCCCTATCTCTGCGCACATTCAGTTTCCCTTGTGGGATGGAGGGCAGGCTGCTGGACAGTGACAATGAGGATTGCACTGGCCATGGCTGTTTGCTCACCAGTGATGGGCAGTCAGGGGTCCCACACTCACACTCTCTGCAGGGCAAAAGCTGTCCCCTGAATTAGCACAAGCAGATTCTGACACTGAATGGGCCCCTTTCTCCTCACAATTTACTTTAACCAGGATGGTTTTTTTTTTTTAAAAAAATGTTTGCCCTTTTATCTTTGCAATACCTTATAGTATTTTATACCATCGACCACTTGTTTCTCTTAAGAGTCTTTGGCTCTGGGTTTTTATTCTGCCCCTTTTCTCCTGGATGGCCAGGCTGGGTCACTGCAGGATCTGTCCTTGGACCTAATCTCTTCATTCTCACTACTGCTTTTGTGGTCCCATCCTTGTGACAGCATTTTAAATCTCCAGATTAAACCCTTGACCCCACAGCCTGTGGACCATCTCTGTCCCTAAATGCAGATGTCCAAAGCCAAACTGTCACCTCTCACCCTGGACCTGCTCCTGACCTCCAATGCCTTCAGACTGGAGACTTCAGTCCATGGCAGGACATATGACAGAGGGAAGTTCTCTGACCAGAGCTGGTCCTAGAGGGGCTACCTGCCTGGTCAGTGAGATGCCAGGAAGGGGCTGCAGAGTGGTTCGGGAGGCAGATGGGTCCCCAGGAGTGGGTAATGACATGGGTAGAGAGGATCAGAGAGCCCAGGCAGAGGCCGCAGCCAGCCATGGGGTTTAGGGCTGGGTCCACAGCAGGCTGAGTCAGCCTGTGGGTGACCATTAGGGCCTTCCAGTCCTAAAGGCACACCATAGCTAGTTCCCAATTTTCCATCATCACATGGATACTTTGGTGATGGTATTGCTGGGTTGGAAATACTGTGAACAATTCTGTTTCTTGGACTCATGTATCACAATACAGTGGAGTGTCACTGTACCTCCCTTGCGGGGCTGTGGTGAAAGCTGAATGAGTTAAGACCTGTTAGCATTCAGTTTTGACACTAATGCTCTAAGCCATTCATTATTCTTAGGGCAGTAGGAGAGGAGGAAAAGAAGAGAAACAGAGAAAGGAAGAGAAGAAAGGAGGTAGGAAGGAGTCAAAGAAAGCTACACGGAGAAGTTGACAGTTGAGCAGGGTTTTGCAGGGTTAATCAGAACTTGCAGTTGGATGAGGAGGCAAGGAATGGTGTGCCAGGTGTGACATGTGTACCTGCTCAGTATTCATTACTGGGATCATCAGGTAAGGGCACTGAGGACACCTTTTCCTACTTTATTGTGATTTGCCTACATGCTACTGTCTCTGCATTAGCCCATAAAGCCCCTCGAATGACATCTTTCTTTTTTATCCTTGGATGTTTGCCTAGTATCTTACACAAAGCAAGCACTCAAATATTTGTTGAAGGAATGAATTACTTTCTCTGAAAGGCAACATTTTGACTGTAGGGTATACCACACATAAAGTAGATTATGTGCATTACTTCTCATTATAAACACTGAGTGAGGAGATATGAGACCAGCTTTCTCCTAAGGAGATATGAGACCATCTCCTTCATAGCAATGCTACTTTTCCACTGTTCTCTGTGACACATTCCAGGACCCCTGCTATTCCAAGCATCACACATGTGACTATGACAAATGCCACCAAGAAAGAGACTAACTGTCCACTCTAGCACATGTGCATTGGGTGGGTTTTTTTTTCTTGGTAATGGTGATGGGTTGTAGCATTAAGGTCAGAGGAGATGGGTTTGTGTCCAGGCTTTACCAATTAGCAGCTGTCTTACCTAGCCTCTCTAGTCCCCCATTTCTCTGTCTATAAATTGAGGGAGTTATCTTCCTTAGGTGTCTGAGAGCTAGAAGTATATGGTCCTATCTCCTGCCTGCTGGTGTCTCTGTGTTTGAATTAGTTCCTTTCACCCCAGGTTACTGTCCCCTTTTGTTTTATCTCTTGATACTGAGGCATCTAACGATAGAGATAAGGCACTCTCACCCTGGGATCAGACAAGCTACCTAGATTTGAATCCTGGTCCTGCCACTTAGTGGCTGTGTGACTTCAGGTAAGTTACTTGACCTCTCAGTGCTTTGGTCCCTTAATCTATAAAATGGGGATGGATAATAGTGGTTCTTGTCTCATTGGGTTGCTGTGGGGCTTCAATGAGTCATCATAGTGCTTAGGATAGTGCCTGGTACATGGTAAGGTCTGTATAAGCCTTAGCTATTTCTCTTTTACTGAACTTTGGGGATAGGGTGAGTGCTGGGAGGATAGAAAGCTCCTGGAAGGACACCATACCACCCACACAGAGGTGGGAGTGGGCTTCACCTGTATCTCAGCTTGCCTGATACTCCCTGGATACTGGGGGCCATGTTACCTCCACAGCTAAGTCATGGTTTGCCTGATGCAGTTGTTGAAATGGAGAAACATTTCCTTCCTTCTTGGAGGGGACAAAGGCATTTGAGAAGGTCAGAAGTAAACTTCTGTTGTGGAGATGCAAAACTTTACCAAGAAGAGACATGTGTGGAATGATATTTAAGAGTTAATGAGAGGTGTTCCTTATCCCTCCCAATGTCTCTTGTCCCCATGATCTGTTCCCAACCAAGCTAGACTATTCTGAGTTTATTTTCTTAGGAGAGTGATTTCATAATATAAGAGAGAAAACAAAATCCTTTTTTTAGGATTCAAAAGTGTAGTCCTCAGTAGGGGGAGTGAGGGCTGGAAAAAACTCTAGGAGGTTCCACAGTGATTTATGGCAAGCTCCTCCTCTGTCCAGGGGCAGACTGAGGTTCCCCATCCTGGGCTGGGTGAGGGCTGAGGGAAAGTGAGGAGTGTGCAGACATGCGAGGTTCCTGTGGAGCCATGAAGGTGTGCCATTGGGCTCTCCCTTCAGGAAAGGACCTGGTATTTGTTCAGCTGGGAGAAGTACAGTTGGCTGACAGCTCGTAGCTGCAGCACCTTCAGGATTCACCACCGCATTGAAGCTAAGCCCACACTCTTCCTGGGCAGCTCCAGTGAAGAATAACTGAGCTGGGGTAGGCAGGCTTTGCTCTGGAGCTCCCTGGTGGACTGGTGGAGGCTTTATTAGATTTTCATGGCAGTTGAGGCTCTGCTGCACAATCCTCCTTCTCCCCTTTTATCTTTCATAAGTGTCTCCTCCACCCAATCAATATCTTAAACTCCTAACTTCAACTCAGTGTCTGCTTCCTAGGAGACTAACTGACACAGCCCCTAAGGAAGGTGTGACCCAAAGAGGAAATGGTAACCCCCCAGACAGGTTTGGGGTTTCTAAAATAGAAGGAACTTGTATCCCATGCCTAGACAGAACCCTGTTGAGGCAGCCAGACTCCAGAAAGAAATGGCTTCTGGTATTCCCTGACACTTGGGGACTTAACTCCATGGGGCATCTCTCAGCCTTGTGTGGTCTGGTATATAGGGACCTGGAAGTAGCTGGAGAGGTCTTAGGGTCAGCAATGGGGGATAACCTGAAGCATTCTGGATGAACAAATGACCAAAGACCAGATGGCATGAGGATAGCTTAGCAGATGCCAACAAGGATACAGGAAGATTTCTCCTACCCATTACTCTGGCATTATGTAAGGAAACCCCATAACCCTACTAGGATAAAGTTGGGAAGGGCCCATTTTAACTAAGATTACTACTATCCTCCAGGGGAATGGGGGCTCAAAATAGTAATGAAGTTATGTTTTAAGAAAATAAAGGAAATTGAGATTAAATATCTTGCCTACTACAGCATGTGACTTGTCCTCAGTTTAAGTAACATCGTCTGAAGGGCAAGAGACAGAACCTGAGGAACCAGGAGGATTTGAAAGGCCAGGGGCACACATCTTCTCTCTCTTTCCTGTTCAGGACACATGGCATCCTATGGATCCTTCCCAAGCATCTCCACCCTCCCTGCCAAGATACAGAGGTCCTCCCTCTCTGCTGAGCAGTGGGGCCCACAGTGGAAATAGCTGCTGCTGTGATGCTGGTTTATACCAGGGCAGATTGTGAGCAGGCAAGCCAAAACCGAGGCTGGCAGGAGATTCAAGGACACAGCAGCAGACCTGAAGTGGTATGACTTTACCCCAGAATCAGAGGGAGTGACAGGCAGCCAGGAAGAAAGATAGGAGGGCTGAACATGGGATGGGGTGGGAAGCAGCTTCAGCAGGTCTTGTCCGTTGGCCAGATGAGACCAGACATGTGCCAGCCACTGGTAAGAAGGATGCAAGGTCCTGGTCATTTCTAAGATATCATTGGCTCTGCTGCTCTTCCTACCATTGGCAGAAAACATCTGGATACAGAGGAATGGAAGGCATATGTTCATTTCCCAACCCCTGGACCCAAACAGCAGCTTGGGAGCCCTCAACATCTCTGTGAAAGGCAACGAGATAAAAATATGATAGGTAAATACATGAACAATTTACCTCAGTTTAACCTTGTCTTCCTAAATCTCTACTTTTTGTTGTGTCACACCCCTGTCTGAGTAATTCCAATGCTTCCTTTTGTTTCAGTGAAGAAAAGTCCAGGCTCCATCAGCCTGGCACTCAAGGACCTCCAGGGTCAGACCCCTGACTTCTTTCTCACCATGACTGTTCTCTAACTTCTATCAAAATGACCTTCAGATGGGCCTCACCCATCCCTGACCCTGTGTTCTTGGTCAAGACATTCTCCAACTGCTGCCTTCCTTCATCTCCACCAAACCAGTTATCTCTAATGTTCATGATCAGCTGGAGTTTCATCTCCTCCACAAAGCTCTGTGCTTCCATCTGCTTTGCCATTTTCACTCCATGTCCTTCCCTGCCTCCAAACATACATGAGCAAGCTGATTCTCTTCACTGACCACAGAGGAACATGGAAGTAATCATCCTCACCCCTTATCTCCTCCATACCTCACTATAACTCTTTATTTGCCCCAAATTAATAATGTTAAACAATAATATTCAAGACCCAAAGTTTTTCTGAAAGACAAGATTGCTATAGGCTAGAGAGCCATATGCTAGCCAGAAGGAAGACCAGGTCCTGGGACATGCAGAGATAGATGAAGATGATAAAGATGGATGCAGTCTTGGGGCTGACAGGGCTCTTTTATGCAATGAGTTTGGGGAAGAAATATACAAGTTGTTTTGAAAGACTTTACACTGGCTACAGATAAAGAGGGCTGGAAAAGATGAAGTGGGTCTAGTTCTGGGATAGGGGTATAGTCTGTAGGGAAGAAATATTTGTGGGGGTTTTTTTTGGATTGGGTGTGGGCAATAGTATGGAAAGTTTGTGTGTAAGCAGGGTGAGGTGGTATCTGGGGGTTAGCTGTTCTCTCTAGAGAAGAACTGAAATAGTCACCTGGAAGTTCATTTCAAAGTTTCAACATACATTCAGGAATGGGAACAGTCTTATGTTGGTTTCTGCCACGGGTTCTCTTAACTGATTAGCTTTCCTTGTCTTCCCATCCCACCTTCCAGCCTGATGGAATTGAATTTAGGCAATCTCAGATTTTTTTTTGTCCTCAATAATGTAATAACCACTAAATATCAATCTTTGATTACCACACAGAAATTTAAAGTTTGAATATTAAAGATTTTTAAAAACAAAAATTCTAACCATAGGGATAGAGAAAGGTTACCTTCACCAGGAATTAGTATCCATTTGGTCATTTTTTTCCTGGTCTCATTTGCAAACTCACTCCCATGTGGGGAGAGGAGATTTCCTTTGCATTTATGCTGTACTGGCCTGCCATTTGTAACATCTGCAAAGACATCTGGATAATTTCATTTTCATAAGCATCGGGATGTTTGTAGATTTTTAGACACATTCAAGATGAGGGAGGAAGGTGTATCACCACAAGTTCATGTAAAAACTATTTGTATGAGTGGTTAGGGGGAACTTTCAATGATGTTCTTTTGCATCCCCAGCTAGGGTTGTGGAGGGGTGACCAGGCTTATTGGTGGGCAGGGTGCAGAGCCTGGAGACTGGGAGGGGAGAGGGCTAGGGAGCAAAGCTGAGCTCTGATTTTTGGAGGAGACATTTGTTCTGGGTTCTGTTTTATCCATTGAGCTGTAAGAAGTGTTAGCTCACAAGTTATAGGCTAGAGGGGCAGGGATCTGTAGCATGCTGGGGCTTCATTCATACAGAAAACTTGTCTCGGGGAAAGATGCTGCTTGGTGGAATGGGAAGTGTGCAGAATTTGGAGCTAGACAGATCTGGGTTCAAATTAGATTCTGTTCTGCCAGTGGAGTGGCTTGGGGTGTATCGGTTTGTCTTTAGGAGTACCAGTTTGGTTTCCTTGACTCTAAAATGCAAATAATGATGTCTTTGACTATGCCTAGCACAATATCTGATGCTTAGTGGAAACTCAGTAAAATCTTTGGCAGAGCCCTTTGACTAGATTCCTCCCTTTGACTGGATTGTGACATGGGTTTCTTACTTTCTTTCTTCTTCTAAATGATTTTATTTACTTATTTTTAGAGAGAGGGGAAGTAAGGGAGAAAGAGAGGGAGAGAAACATCAATGTGCAGCAGGAACATAGATTGGCTGCCTTTTGCACACCCACAACCAGAGACCTGCCCCACGCCCCAGGGCTATGCCCTGGCTGGGAATTGAACTGGTGAACTTTTGGTTCGAAGGCCAGCACTCAATCCACTAAGCCACACCAGCCAGGGTGCCATATGGATTTCTTTTGGAAGCCTCACACACATGTCCAGTGTATGGCACATAGGCTGTTTGCTGAAGGAAAGGCTGATTGATTAAAGGAGCTAGGAGCATAAGTGTCCATCTAGGCAGGGGAAGGTTGGGCCTCTGACTCTGACAAAACTTTGTTATTCGGAAACCAGAAACTGCCTGCCATTCTGCCAAGAGACACGCTGTTTCCTAGGTAGAATTGTCTAGTTCCTTGCCTATTAGTGTGTTGTTTGTCAGCGTGGGGCCGAGGTAGCAGAATCCAGTGACAGCTTTCACCTCCTGACTGCCAGGAAAGTCAGCCACTTCACCTGCATGTGCTGTGTAGCCAGATATGAGGCAACCTGCTCATATTCACCACAAGCGGCATTAGAATTTTATCAAAAATCCACGGCCAAGACGTTTCCCAGTGTTGGTCAGTAAAAGCTAGCTATCGTTCATTCAGATGAGAAGAAAAAAAATACTGTTTAACTCATTTACAGACCAGCACTCTGAGTCTCTAAGTGGTTGCATTTTTGCAGTCTAACTTTGATCCAGAAAAATTTAAATCTAAAAAGTACATATTTTAAATTCAGAAGGTTGCTTTTTTTTTCATTATAAAACTAAAATAGTTCCTATGGGAGAAATGACCTCAAGGCATAATAAAAACACATTAAAAATGTAGTAAACCTAGAGAAATTAATTTAATTAAAATATAATGTTTCAGTTTTTAATAAAATATTGAGAAAATTATTCAGTGTTGCTGGAATCAGTATTGCTGCATACGAATTCTCTTGTACCACATTGTGCAATGTGTGGCTGGATGATGGGAGTTCTAATGTCCACCCTCTCTGGCCCCGAGAGTGACACAACTTGCTCACCCCACTCTCAGTCCGGCCTGGAAACAGCCTATGGACTCACACCCGGTATCCAGGAATCTGCTGGGACACCCTGCCACATTACAAAGCATTGTAATATAGATTAAGTCACTTTTCAGTTATGAACTTTGGATTCCATGACTGATTTTACCCAAGTTTCTTGAGTTTTTGGAGATTGGTCCTCATCCTTCCCGTGAGACTTGGCTCATTGCTGGCCTCCTTGTTCTCCTGTGTCATCACCAGAGGAGCTCCCAGCATCTGTACTGACTGCCCTTTGGAACTCAATGTTCACCCCAGTAATGCACTCGTATAAGATGTCTTAAATATAAGTACATTAAGACAAAGCCACATGGGATTAATCAGGGCTTCTTGGTCACTATATTTGGTATCAGTGGATAGCAAAAGTCAGAGGTCAAGGAAAAATGGCTAGCAGATGCTAAGGTCCTAATGAGGGACCGTGGCTGGCAGGGATGGCTTCAATATGAGAAGCCAGTACCATTGTCGGGCAGACAAGCTGACAGCAGAGAGCCAGCAGGTCTCTGACT
The DNA here is from genome assembly GCA_004024845.1 of Tonatia bakeri. Lineage (NCBI taxonomy): Eukaryota > Metazoa > Chordata > Mammalia > Chiroptera > Phyllostomidae > Tonatia > Tonatia bakeri. The sequence continues at coordinate 11,073 of PVIA01018347.1, forward strand.
CTGGGAGGGCTGTGACCTCAGTCTAAGGAGAATGGCCAGGGCAGGGAAGCCAGCACACCTGGTGGGGGTGAGGAAGAGTGGGGACTAAAGAGATGAAAATGAATCCTGAAGGGAGTCTCAGGCTCCTGCTTTTGGCCATCCTTGGATTTCTATGACAGAGAATAGTTCTAGAAGGCCAGTTTGGGCTAGGAATTGGGAATAGTCTACATGGTCTGAGAAGGGGAGCCTGGGCCATAGGTCAATAGTTGCCTTTGGTGACACTTAAGTCTCTCAAGGAATGTAACAAAAGCAAATGGACAAGCTTTTAATGCTAATAAGATCTGCATTAATGTTGTGGGTGGGCAAAAGGAAAGTAAATGTGATTACTTAACACTTTTAAATCTAGAATACAATTCTAAAAGCCTGTACTATGCCAAGCCCTCAGAATCCCATGTGAAAACAAACTTTTATTTTAAAAATAAATCTTGTGTATTTATGCTGACATAATATACAGAGAACTTCTTATAATCTGAAATAAATGAATAAAGAGCTAGGGGTGGAAAGAAGATGGAACTGAGTGTCAAGAATTTATCTTATTGATCAGGGCCTTACCTCTTCATTTCTGACTTCCAAAATTCTAATATTTATCATTACCTGGAGATTCTCAGAAGATAAATACTATTCAAGTCAGATGAGCAAAAGCATGATGGGACAGGGTTTAAAGCAATATTTTGGGGGACAAGTATGGTCTTGACTCACAAATACTGGTAGGATTTCTTGAAAATCACTTTATTTCTATAGAAAGAAATACAGTTATTCTCATATACTCAACTGGTAACCTATAAAAATCACCTGTGCTGTTCTGGTTTGGGACCAAAAGCAGGAGGAGGATCATTTTAAATCTATCCCTGCTTCGGCGCCTATGTCATGATGACATAACAGTGCCCTGCACAGGAGTTTCCTAACTCCTTATGTTCTTACGTGGAGCCCTGGGGGAAAAGGCTATGCAGCAATATAAACCTTTCCTACAAATGGGGATGTTATCAGGGAAATGGGAGGTCCCTCTGCTTCTGGTGCCTCAACATGGTTAGGAAGGAAGTGAGACGCCACTAGCTTCAACTGTATCCAATGCCACCTAATTGCATAGCAAATGTTTGCTTGAGAAAAAGGCTCAGTCAGTCAAAGAATTCTCAGTAACTGTCTATTAAACTATAGGATTTAAAGTAACAGAAAGTAGGGAACATAGTAAAATAGAATGGATGTGCATTAGCTATTTTGCCAATGTGGCTTCCAAGGTGGGGAGGATTAAGCATAAGAAGAGGCTCTGATGGGGACAAATCCTGGGAAGAGGCCATCATTAGGGGTTCCTATGCTGAATGCTCACTAAGTGAACTTTGCTTCCTTTAGCCAGCAGAAATGGAGTAAATGGGTCATGTAAGAGAGTGAATGTATTTAAACCCCTTTCCACAAAGAAAGCAACTCTAACGTGAGTCCAGAGCTCCAGCTGGCCTTCTCTTTGGCTCAGTCAGACCCCAGTATTAGCTTCAGTTTGCTGAGGTGGTTACCCAGTTCTTAACAGACAGCAGAATCTGCTCTCCACGCAAAATGCAGAGGGCTGGATAAGGTTTCAAATACCCAGAGGAAGGCAAGGCAGCTCCCCATGTGTGTGAAGCTATCGATTCTTACAAACCTTCACTGACCCCTGTATCTGGCGTCTGACTTCTACAGGTGGACAGGATTAAATGGATTCGCAATAGTTTTCTTCCTCCTCCCCCCTCTATACTTCCTGCTTTTTATTTCAGACTTAAATTGAGAACACTGTGGCATTTAGCTGGAAGGTCACCCCTCCAGCTTCCATTCTGAAATGAAGTCAAGAATCTCACAATTAGATTAACGTTTCTTTGAGTTCATAATTTAAGGCTACAGAGATATTTTTGACTCTTTTTTTTCCATTTTTTTTTATTTAAATGAATGTTCAAGTACAATTTTCACCCCCTTACTCCCATTCAAGTCCTCCC
>PVIA01018348.1:0-13062 GCA_004024845.1 Tonatia bakeri
TCTTTCTTTCTGCTGTGTAGCATTCCATTGTGTAAAAGTACCATCCTTTTTTGATCCATTCATTGACTGATAGGCACTTAGGTTGCTTCCAGCACTGGGCTATTGTAAATTGTGCTGCTTTGAACATTGGGGTGCATAGGTTCTTTTGAATTGGTGTTTCAGGATTCTTAAGGTATAATACCAGCAGTGAAATTGCCTGATCAAAAGGCATCTCCATTTTCAGTTTTTTAAGGAAATTTCACACTGTTTTCCTCAGTGGCTGCTTCAGTCTGCATTCCCACCAACAGTGTACTAGGGTTCCCTTTTCTCCACAACCACACCAGTCTCTATATTTTTAATTATTGCTATTTTTATACCATCATTATTTATTTAGATTTAACTACCTATTTACCATTTCACTATGTTTCTTGTGTATCTGAACTTCAAACACACATAATTTTCATTTGGCTAGAAGAACTTTATTTAGTGTTTTCTTTGGTGTGCATATACTCATAGTAAACTCTCTTTTCTAATATTTGTTAAAAATGTCTTTATTTCGAAAAGAGAACCAACCATGTGGGAAAACATATTTTCCAATGATACCTCATCTCTAAAATATATAAAGAACTCACACAACTACACTCTAATAAGACAAGGAACACAATTAAAAAATGGACAAAGGACTTGAACAGACACTTCTCCAAAGAAGACAGGCAGAAAGTGACCAGAGGAGAGAGAAGAGGGAGTTTCAGGGGAAAAGGGGAAGGGTTTACAGGAACAAAGTTAAAAGACACATGGACAAAAACTAGAGGGAGGGTGGTAATGGGAGGGAAGTTGGGAGGGAGGGGTGGGTGGGCTGGATTGGGAGTAAAGGGGAGAAAACTGTACTTGAACAATGATTAAAATAAAAATAAAAAAAAGAGGACATACGGAGGGTCCAGGAACATGAAAAGATGCTCAGTATCACTAGCTATCAGAGAGATGTAAATTAAAACCACAATGAGATACCAGTTCACACTGTTGAGAATGGCCATGATAAACAAAGCAATAAATAATTGTTGGAGAGGTTGTGGAGAAAGGAAATCTTAGTACACTGTTGGTGGGACTGCAGACTGGTGTAACCACTATGGAAAGCAGTATGGAAATCCTTCAGAAAACTAAAAATGGAACTGTCTTTTGATCCAGCAATTCCACTGCTAGGATTATATCCTAAGAACCCTGAAACACCATTCCAAAAGAACCTATGCACCCCCATGTTCATAGTAGCACAATTTACAATAGCTAAGTGCTGGAAGCAACTTAAATGACAATCAGTCAATGAATGGATCAAAAAATGATGGAACATTTATAGAATGGAATTCTATGCAGCAGAAAAAGAGAAGGCACTCCTACCCTTTTTCACAGCAAGGATGGAACTGGAGAGCGTTATGTTAAGTGAAATAAGCCTGGCGGTGAAAGACGAATGCCATATGATCTCACCTTTAACAGGAACCCTTTTTGTTGATTTTGTAATCAACAAAATAAACAAGAAAGCAAAATATAACCAAAGACACTGAAATAGAGAACAGGCTGACAGTGACCTGAGGGGAGACGGGAGGGGTTACAGGGCAAAAGGGTGAAGGGTTTGCAAGAACAATCATAAAGGACATATGGACAATTACAAAGGGGCGTGAAAACGGGAAGAAGGTGGGGAGGGTTGGAGTGGGGAGGAGGGGTGGGTGGAAAAGGCAGAAAACTCTACTTGAACAACAATAAAAAATGTTAAAATATTTTAAAAAATAAATAAAATAAATGTCTTTATTTCACCTTTTCCCTAAGTTTATTTTGCTTAGTACAGAATTCCTGTTGGCAATTCTTTTTCTATAACCATAAATTTAATACATAGTTCCATGCTCCATTGTCTTTCATATTTTCTATTAAAAAATGAGCTCTTCATTTTAGTGTTAGTCTTTGAAGGCCATTTGTCTTTTGCTTTCTGCCTTTGGTTTGCAGTAGTATTATTATGAGATTCTTAGATTTGGGCTTTCTTCATTATCTTAATCAGTGTGGGCCTCTATAGAAAAAAAACTGTAGACTGAGTGGTGTAAAGAATACAAACTTATTTTTCACAGTTCTGGAGGTTGGAGAATCCAGGATCAAGGTGGTGGCATATTTGGTTTTTGGGGAGGGCTCTCTTCCTGGATTGTAGACAGTCGTTTCTTTGCTGCAATCTCAAGGAGTGGAGACAGGAAGCTCTGGTGTATATTCCTCTTATAAGGATGTTAATCACATCATGCAAGCTCTACCCTCATGTCCTCATCTAAACCTAATTACCTTCCAAAGGCCCCACCTCCTATTACCACTACACTGGGGTTTAGAGGCTCAGCATATTAATTTTGAGGGCCAACACATTCAGTCCATAAAATTTATAGTTTTTAATCATAGGTTTGATATATTCTGTCAGTTATTCTTAGCCACTATCTCCTTATGTCTGCCTTTCAGTATACTGTATTTTTTGTTTCTATTGCCTAATTTTTTTCTTTTTAGTGAAATCTTTTATATTTTTATACACATAATTTTAATTTAAAAGCTGGACATCATATCTGAAATGTTTAAAGATAATTGAAGCTTTTAATAATGCTGTTAATCTTTACTCATAGAGGATCTATGTTTGCCCTGGAAAGTAGCTAGTTTAAGGACAAAATGCATTAACACAATTAAGGATTAAGATAATTAAAAGTTGGGGTTCATTCTCCATAATGGCTTGTATATTTCTAATTCTTTCCTATTCTCAGGGTGTAGCTCTTTTGCAATTCCTAGTTAAAAGCCTTTTCTCTTTACCAGATATACTTGTTTCTGGTGGTTTAGATATCCTCATCCCTAAGGCACTGATGGTCTACCATTTGGCTTCTCCGCTTCTCTGCAGCTACTTTTGAAATCAATAGTCACTCAAAGGGGAAAGTGGTGCTGAATATTGAGTTTGTTTCTCTTGATCCCCCTATTTCCAGTCTTGAAGGTAAACATTCTCTAACTTTGCAGCTCTCTGATATATTCCAATAGAGTCAATTATATATCCCAACATTTGTATTTGTTTTCTTCACACAGGGTGGTACACAAAATCTTGCTTGCCATTGTAGGAAGCACAGATCCAGGAGACTTATGTTTCAAGCTCAAGACTATCACTAAACTGAAAGATATTTTGATCTTATGAGTGTTATTTACCTCATTTTTTCTGGTGGGAACCATAATCTGCCATGCTCATGTCATGAGGTATTGAGAAGGTCACATAATGTAATAGCTGTGGAAAGGATTTTCAAATGTGCAACCGTGTTCAACATAGGTAATCTGCTCTCCCAAATAACAGCTCACTGTACTAGCAGTCATTGAACAGGAATCACATGCCAGGGAGTGTACTATGCCTTTTCCAAGTATTAATTCATTAATCTAACAGCACTTCTCTAAAATGAACACTATTATAACCATTTTGCAAATGAGGAAGCTGAAGCATAGATTATTAAGTTAAATTGCTAAAAATCACAGAGTAACAGAGGTGCCAGAATTCAATTTAAGATATATGGAACTGAAACCCTTATTATTTTTTATTTAAATAGAGTTGACATATAACATTATGTAGGGGTGGCAGGTTGAGAGGGAGGGCTGAGGCAGTGGGCTAAGGTGGTCATGCATCTGTGGGAGCTTACCTTCAGAGGAGTGAAGCTAGGACCACAGAGCAGGTTCCAAAGCACAGAGAGTCAGTGCTAAGATCAACCCACTACAGAGCAGTTTCAGGTGCTAATATAGTGATTCAACATTTATATAACTAACAATATGATCACTATACTAAGTCTAGAAACCATTTGTCATTGTGTAAACTTATCGTAATGCCATTGAATATGTTCTTCTTCATCTTCTTCACCTATCTTTCCATACTCCTTCCTTCTGGCAACCAACAGTTTGATCTTTGTTTCTATGAGTCTAAAAATAAATATTTTTATTTTGTTTTGTTTTATGTTTTGTATTTCACATATAGATGAAATCATACTGTATTTGCCTTTTCCTATCTGACTTATATCACTCATCTATGTTTTCACAAATGACAAGATTTCATTAATTTCATTTTTATTGTTGAGTAATATATATATGTATATATATATACACACACACACACATATATATATATATATCATGTCTTCTTTATCCATTCATCTATCAATGGATACTAATGTTGCTTCCATATCTTTGGCTATTGCTGGTAATGCTACAATAAGCATAGAGATGCATATGTCTTCTCAAATTAGTGTTTTTGTTTAATTCAGATAAATACATGTACAAAAGTTATTTGTACAAGAATCCTTGTTAAATATTATTTATCATAGAAAAATAAAAACATGAACAATGACCCACAACAGTAGTTAAATAAGTTACATTCGCATGTAGATGTACATAAGTCCTGAAGAGTTCCATTCCCAAGAATACAAAATGGCATAGGATATAGCATGATTTCTAATGTGTATGTTAATGTGTATTTGTGTATATTTATGACATGTATCTTAAATCTATTATTTTAAACCCTTTAAATTATTCTTTTTTGACATTATCTACCTGTTGGATTTTCATATATTTTTATTTATTTTTCTATTACCTAGTTACATAGACAAAGAACCATCCCAAAAATACACCAAAAATGCTACTGGGAAATAGCTTGAAATGGTAGCATGAAGAGAATTTTAGTTTTTATTAATTTTTTGTTTAGTACTTAAAAACAGGAGGTGTCTCCAGAAAAGATTCCTTCAGAATTTATAAGTGAGTGGGTTAGACTGAAGGCTATCTGAAAAGGATAATTTCAACCAAAGATGGCCAAAAAAGCCCACCCCTAGACTAGTAGTAAGTGCAGGGACATCTAAAATGGGCTGGCCCTGAATGTAGGGGTGGCAGGTTGAGAGGGAGGACTGAGGCAGTGGGCTGAGGTGGTCATACATCTGTGGAAGCTTCCCTTCAGAGGAGTGAAGCTAGGAGCACAGACCAGGCTCCAAAGCACAGAGAGTCAGTGCTAAGATCAGCACACTACAGAGCATCATCCAGCAGGGCAAGGCCACAGGGATTTTTGTCTCCTCTGATGAGAAGCTGGAGTGGGAGGCACCAAGGAAAGACTTGGGGGAGCAGCTATATGATTTTCAGAGCTAGGATATACATGGATTCTACAGTAGCCACCTTTTTGAGAAGAGCTAGTAACCCCATCCTAGGGGAAAAGCAATTACTTACCAGGTGGGATGCTGCTAGCTTCTCCCTCAGAAATTCTGATCGCCACACCCTCTGAAATCATGTCTGTTCCACCTGCACCTTTTTTTGTTCTTTTTTTAGTTTTTCTCTGTCTTGGAGTTTTGTTTGTTTGTTTATTGTTTCTATTATCTTGCATCTTAACCCTTGCTGAGGAGAGAGCAACATAACAGACTCAGGTGTTGTCAAAGACTGGCTGTAGGGTCCAGCCAATCCATACACTTTCCTGAGAAACAGAATGGTGCTTCCCCCTCACAGGTGAGCCAATAAAACACCTGTCCAGTGTCTAGCAAACCCAAAATCTGGGATTTGGAAGTTTAGTAAAGGCTGTGCCCTGCTGAGTAAAGGAAAAAAATTCTGACAGACTCAGAATAGTGGCTTAGGGGAAGGGCAACACACTATATTCCCTGAAGTCTGAAACGCACCTGGCATGAGAGATCCAGGAATCACAGCCTCTCATTTCTGCCAGAAGCCCTCTCAGAAATAGTTGGGTCTGTGACTAGCCTAAGATTGACAGCAGACCAACAGGCAGAGATGGGCAGAGGCAGATCCTGTGGTGATGTGAGATGTTTGCTGACATACCACTGGACCCAGTGCTGATTAAAGTCAGCTTTGCCAAGTAGCTTGGTCCACCCTAGGTACAGAGAAGCCTGGAAGAGTTAGACACAAACTGGATTACTTATATCTAGCAAAAGACTGCTAGACATGGATAGCACCTGACATTATCTTACACCAGACTCAGACATGAGAACAGCATCCAAAGGGATAAACCAGCAGGCAAACACTTCACTCTGCTGAGATGAATCCAGTTGGTTCCTTTTTCATTATTTTTGTTATTTTTCCTTTTTTATAAATTTTTATTATTTTTATCATTTTTTTGTTTTTTTTTTGTTTTGGTGCTCTAATTTTTCTTTCATATCCCCTATATTACTCTTATCTTTGATTACTCCATTGTTCTTTTCTTCTCTTCTTTTATTATTTTTGTCACATTTTCTGTGTTTCTTCTTCCTTTTTTTCTTTTAATTCATTACAAAGATTAATTCTCTTCCCCTTTCTCCTCTTATAACCAGTCCTCTTTCTTTTGGTCTTCTCATATTCTTTTTCCTTTCCCCCTTTCACTACTATTCCATTATTCTTTCCTATTTTGTTATATTTTGCTCTTGTCACTGTTGATGTTGGGAGGGTTGCTTGTATTTGGTGTTGTTTTACTTTGTTCTTCCAGCACCTATACAACAGTGTACAAGGTGTGGTGGGGGCTGAGCCTCTTAGTCACCCAGCTGGAAGAGAGTTCCCACCAATGAATGGACCAATAAGAATCAGAACCCAAAAAGAACAAGAAAGTACACAGATGGCATTCCTAGAGGATCCAGATCAAGAGATCAAGGAGTCTGCATCTCTGGGTCTCACAGAACTCCTAACAGAAAAGGACCCTCCAGGAGACAGAGAGAAAAGCAAATCTAGCACATAGAAATAAACACAAAGAAACAGCTAACATGGGGAGACAAATAAACAACCTCCAAATGAAAGAAAAGGAAGAATCTCCAGAAAAAGAGTTAAGTGAAATTGAGGCAAACTATTTATCAAACATAGATTTGAAAGTAATGGTAATAGGGATGCTCAAGAAACTCAGTGAGGACTACAAGGAACTTAGTGGGAACTACATCACCGTGAAAAAGGACATGGAAACCTTGAATAAGAACTAGTTGGAAATAAAGAATACAACATATGAAATGAAGAATGTACTAGAAGAAATGAAAAAAAGGTTAGATGTAACAAAGGATCAAATGAGCAAATTGGAAGACAACAAGGTAGAAAAAACCACCCAATCAGACCAACAAAATGAGAAAAAGACTCAAGAAGAATGAAGATAGTTTAAGGGAACTATAGGACAACATGAAATGTAGCAATATTTATATCATAAGGATAAGAGAAGGAAAAGAAAGGAAGCCATGGATAGAAATTTGGTGAGGGGTAGAGTTATTGAGGTTCAGGAAACACAGAGAGTCGCAATCAAGCTGAATCCAAAGAGGCCCACACCAAGCCACATCACAATTAAAATGGCAAAATTTAAAGAAAAAAAGATAATCTTAAAGGCAGCAAGGGGGAATAGCTAGTTACCTAAAAGGAGCTCTGATTAGATTATTAACTGATTTCTCAACAGAAACATTATAGGCAAGAATGCATTAGCATGAAATATTCTAAGCAACAAAAAGCAAAGGCCCACAACTAAGACTACTCTTTCCAGCAAGGCTTTCATTTGAAATGGAAAGTAAAATAATGTTTCACAGATTAAAAAAAAAGGCTAAAGAAATACTTTTCCCCAAAACCAGCATTGCAAGTGTTGCTAATTGGATGACATTAAGAAAAAGAAGAAATAGAGAAAGAGGGGGAGAGGGAGAGAGAGAAAAAAAAAAACACAGGTACGAAGGACAAAAATGACAATTAATAAGTATCTATCTTGTAACCTTAAACATAAATGTATTAAATGTTCCAATCAAGAGAAACAGGGTAACTGAATGGATAAGAAAACATGACCCACAGTATTGTCTACAAGAGACCCACCTCAGAACAAAAGATTTACACAGGCTGAAAGTGAAAGGATGGAAAAAAATATTCCATGAAAATGTACATGAATAAAATATTGGGTAGCAATACTTTATCAGACAAAATAGACATGAAACTAAAGGCATAACAAGGAGGAAAGAAGGTTATTACATAATGTGTAAGGGAGCAACTCAAAAACAGAATGTAAACCTTTTAATACATATGCACCCAATATAGGAGACCTAAATATGTAAATAAAATCTTGGAATCCTTTAAAAAACAGATAGATTGCAATAAAGTAATTGTAGAGGATTTTAACCAACCAGTGTTAACAACGGATAGATCTTCCAAACAAAAAATCACAAGGATATTAAGACAAGGAAATGACACTCTAGATCAAATGGACTTAATTGATATTTACTGAATATTTCACCCCAAGGAAGTAAAAAATACATTTTTCTCAAATGCACAGGGGTTATTTTCAAAGATAAATCACATGGTAGGACACAAAACAAGCCATAACAAATCCAATAAAACTGAAATCACATGAATCATTTTTTCATATCACAACAGCTTAAAACTAGAAATTAACCTCAAGAATAAAATTCAAAAACATTCAAATACATGGAGTCTGAATAACATGTTATTAAATAATGAATGGGTTACCAATGGGATCGAGGAGAAATCAAAAAGCACTTGGAAACAAATGAAAATAAACACACAATATCCAAAACCTGTCTGACACAGTGAAAGTAGTACTGAGAGGGAAGTTCATGTTACAGGCCTACCTGAAGAAGATAGACAGAATTTTAAATAAACAACCTAACTCTACACCAAAAAACTAGAAGCCCACAGTATAAGGAAGGAAACACTCAAGATTAGAGCATAATTAAATAACATAGAAACAAAAACAAACAAACAAAAAACCCCAATTCAATGGATCAATGAATTCAGAAGCTGATTCTTTGAAAAAATTAAAGAAAGGACAAACCCTTAACCAAACTCATCAGGAAAAAAAGAGAGGCCACAGAATAAAACCAGAAATGAAAGAGAAGTAATAACTGACACCACACAGATACAAATTATTTTAAGAAATTACTATGAACAACTATATGCCAAGAAATTGGACAACCTGGATGAAATGGATAAATTTCTAGAAATATACAATCTTCCAAATCTGAATCAGGAAGAAGTAGAAAACCTGAACAGATTTATAACAATTAGTGAAATAAAAGCAGTAATCAAAAAACTCCCAGGATACAAATTCCCTGGACCAGATGGCTTCACAGGCAAATTTTACCAACCATTAAAAGAAGAACTAACATTGATCCTTCTCAAACTATTCCAAAAAATATCAAGAAGAGGAAAGACTTCAAAACTCTTTTTAAGAGGCCAGTATTATCCTAATCCCAAAAGCAGGTAAGCACACAACAAAGAAAATTACAGGCCTATATCTCTGATGAGTATGTATGCTAAAATCTTCAACAAAATATTTGCAGACCAGATCTAGCAATACATTAAAAAGATCATACACCATGATCAAGTAGGATTTATTCCAGGGATTTGAGGATGGTACAATATTCGCATATCAATACATGTCATACTTCACATTAAAAATGAAAAACAAAAATTACATGATCATATCACTAGATGTAGAAAATGTATTTGAAAAAATCCAGTACCTATTTATGATTAAAAAAAAAAACAAGCAAAGTGGGACTAGAGGGAGCATACCTCAATGTAATAAAGGCCATATATGAAAAACCTACTGCTAACATCATATTCAATAGGCAAAAACTAAAAGTGTTTCCCTTAAGATCAGCAACAAGACAAGGGTGTCTGCTTTACTGCTCATATTCAACATAGTAGTGGAAGTCTAAGCCACGGTGATCAGACAAAAAGTAGAATTAAAAGACATTCAAATTGGAAGGAAGGGAGTAAAATAGTCATTATTCGCAAACACTATAGTTCACATAGAAAACTCTATAGGGTCCATTTAAAAAGCTACTTGACTTAAGCTTTATAGTGGGGTACAAAGTCAATATTCAGAAACTGAGGGCATTTTTATACAGCAACAATGAACTATTAGAAAGAGAGACTAAGAAAAAGTTCCTTTCACCAAAGCAACAACAATAACAACAACAAAATAAGGTGCCTAGGAATAAATTTAACAAAGGAGGTTAAAAGATCTGTACTTGGAAAACTATATAACAACTGAAAAAGAAATTGAGGAAGATGCAAATTTATGAAAACATATACTCTGTTTGGGAGAATTAACATTATTAAAATGTGCATACTATCTAAAGCAATCTATAGATTCAACACAATTTCTATGAAAATACCAATGGGATATTTCACAGGTCTAGAACAAATATTCCAAAAATTTACATGGAACCAAAAAAAAAATACCTCAAATAGCCTCAGTAATCTTGAGAAAGGAGAACAAAGTTGGAGACATCACAATACCTGAAATCAAACTATGATAAAGGACCACTGCAATCAAAACAGTCTGATACTATCATTAGAACAGACATGTAGATAAATGGAACAGAAGAGAGAGCCCAGAAATAAACACATGTCTTCATGATCAATATTTGACGAAGAGGGCATAAACATACAACGTCTTGAGACAGTTTCGAGAGATCTAAGATGGTGGAAGGGTAAGTGGAAACAACACTAACCACCTCCAAGGACCAATCTGGAATTACAACTAAATTGTAGAAAAACCATCCTGAAGAACCAACTGAACACTAGCTGGAGTGAAGCCTTATAACCACAGACAGACAGAAGAAACCACTTCATCACAATGTGACTGGTAGGGAGTGTGGAGATGAAAGATGGATGACTGGGCTCCCAGGTGGGGCAGCTGCAGATCCTTGGGGATATTTCAGTGACTGAGTGGCTCCCTTGAGAAGTGTGTAGTCTAAACACCAAGCTGGGCTTCCCAGCCTAAAGCAACAGAGCCAGAAATAAACCCAGAAAACATCCAGCTGTAGAAAGCAACAGGGTTTCTGTCTGCCAGAGAAAGATGGATGAAAAGTCAGAGACACTCTTAAAGGGCCAACACACAAAATTTTCTTTAGTGCCACTTACTCTGGGCTATGTCAGAGGAAGGGCAGAGTGGACTAAAGACACTTCAGGATAGTCTGGGATTGATGCCTCCAGGGAAAGAACTGAAGGAACAGTCACCAGGATCCCAATACTGAGTCATTCTCCATACTGCAGAAGCCATCTTACTCAGGCCAATACCCCTCTCCTAGTGGCATCAGCCTGAGGGGAAGAAAGACCCTGCCCACAGGAATTACTCTGCCCCACACTGTAGAGCTTAAACCAGTCTGCTGGTTCTAGCTTAATTAGTTTAACAATTGTTTAATTAGTTTAACATCAGTTTAATAACTAATTAGCTTAACAACTAAGGCAGAAAATACAAAGAGGCAGCTAAAATGGGTAGACAAAGAAATGGACCCCCAAAAAGAACAAGAAAGTTCTCCAGCAGAAGAACTAGATAAAATGGAAGCAATTTATCAGATAATTTATAGTAATGATTGTAAGAATAATAAAAAACTTATAAAGGACATAGAAGCCATAAAAAGGGACAGTTGGAAAGCTTATGCAGAGACACATCATAATTGAAATGACAAGGCTTAAAAAGGAAAAAATCCTAAAAGCCAAAAGAAAAAAGCAGGTAGTCACCTATCAAGGAACACCAATTAGACTGTCACCTGGTTACTTAATGGAAACATGAAGCCAGAAGCAAGTGGTGTGAAATATTCAAGGTGGTAAAAAACAAAGATCTACAACCAAGGCTACTTTAACCTACAAAGCTCTCATTTAAAATTGGAGAAATAAGGAGCTTCCCAGACAAGAAAAAGCTAAAGTAGTTTGTTAACACCAATCCAGTACTGCAACAAATGTTAAAGGGCTTGCTTTAAAAAAAGAAAAAGAAATAAGAAGAGGAAAACAGTTTAACAATAAAATGGACCTACACAAATATCTATCAATAAGCACCTTAAATGTAAATTGCTCAAATGCTCCAACCAAAAGACAAAGTGTTGAATGGATAAGAAAACAAGATCCATTTATATTCTGTCTCCAAGAGACCTATCTCAGATTGAAAGATACACACAGAATAAAAGTAAAGGTATGGAAAAGAAAAGATATTTCATGCAAATGAAAACCAAAAAATCTGGAGGAACAGTCCTTATGTCCAACAATAATACAGACTTTAAAACTGTGGTACATTTATATAATGGAATATTATGCAGCAGAAAGAAAGAAGGAGCTCCTACTCTTTGTGACAGCATGGATGGAACTGGAGAGCATTATGCTAAGTGAAATAAGCCAGGTGATGAAAGACAAAAATCATGTAATCTCACTATAAGTGGAACCTAATCAACAAAAGAAACAAGTGAGCAAAATAGAACCAGAGTCATGAAAATAAAGAATAAACTGACAGTAACCAGAAGGGAGGCAAGAAGGGGATAATGAGGCAGAGAAGGGGAATGGTCATCAAAGAACATGTAGAAAGGACCCATGGACAAAGACAACAAGGTCAGGGGGAGGATTGAATGTGGGAGGTGGTGGTGGGTAGGGTCATGGGAGGAAAATGGGGACAACTGTAATTACACAAAAATTAAAAAAAAAGAACTAACTTAACCCCAAACTTAAAACAAAATAAAAGTCTATAGTAAGAGACAAAGGATACTACATAATGATAAAGGGATAAATGCAACAAGAGGATATAACCCTAGGAAACATTTATGTATCCAATATAGGAGCAACTAACCATGTAAAGCCAGTTTTGATGGACCTAAAGGGAGAGATTGACAGAAATACAGTCATAGTCAGGGACTTTTTCACATTATTGACTTCAAAGCATAGATCTTCCAGGCAGAAAGTCAATGAGGAGACAGGGCTTTAAATGACACACTAGATCAAATAGATTTAATTGATACCTTCAGAGCATTTCACCCCAAAGCAGCAGAATATACATACTTTTCAAGAGCACATGGAACATTTTCTAGATTAGACCACATATTAGAACACAAAACAAGTCTCAATAAAATTAAGAAGATTGAAATCAGGGGAGTTCCGGCCAAGATGGAGGCATAGGCAGTCGCACTGTGCTTCCTCGCACAACCAAGACTGAAAACAACAAAGATCGAGAAACAATTAACAACCAGAACAGAGGGAAATTAATTGAACAGAAGTCGGGCTCCAGTACATCCAGACCGGTAAGGAGCGGCGGAGTCGGGAGGCCTGAGAAGTGGGATCGAGAGGCGC
>PVIA01018349.1:0-13078 GCA_004024845.1 Tonatia bakeri
GAGAGCGGCCCCCAGAGTCAGTCCAGGCCTCTGAGTATCCACCTCCCAGAGGCGGAGTCAACTCCAGGCCACCTGCCCTGCCCCGTTGGCCCTTCTCAGGCTGGGGTGCCTGATACCCCACAGAGGAGGGTGTCCAGGCCCCCACATAGTGAGGGTCCCCCCGACTCCCCCTCTCCGTGCCCTGTGAGCCTTCATCATAGCGGATGGAAAGGCGAGACTAAATTTTACTGAGTCATCTCTGGGATGTCTTAAGCTGCATTTCAAAGCCCCTAAGCTTCCCCTGACAGGGGGCCCCTGTGTCGGGCCAGGTAAATATTCACAGCACTCCACCTGAAGAGCCAGGCCCATTTTTCATGCAGGATTTTAACAATATAGATCACGCCAAGAGAGGGACACAAATAGAGGTAAATGAATCCATGGGCGGCCATGGTGCTGGAGCCCTGAATTATGGATATGAACCTGTCCCCAACTTCTTGCTTTTAATTAAAAAGCCCTTTTCAGTAATTCCATTAAGAGGCGGCTGTGGTTTGTGAGTCTCTCGCTCGTCCTCTTTAAATTATGAACTGTTCCGTCAGCCCCTTCAGGATTCAGGGGCTGAGGGTGGGAGTCGGGGTGTACAAGAATTCACGAGGCCACAGGCCAGGCCTAGAGGCCGGTGTCTGGGCCCCCAGACCTCACACTGCCACCCCGTTTCTCCCCTGCCCCACACTTCAGCCAGACCCATTTCTGTGCACCTACTGTGTGCCGGGGCTTCCAGCTCCATCCTCTGTTGCACCACCCTCAATACCAGCGAGAGGTCAGGACGAGGATGCTTAGTTTACTGAGTAGCAGAAGCCGAGTCTCAGAGAGGGAAAGGGCCAGGCCTGATGTCACATAGCTGGTACGCGGCACAGCTGGTACGCGGCACAGCTGGAACTCAGACCCAGGGCCAGCTGACTCCAGTCTCCTGCCTCTGGCCCCTGCAACAAGAATGGAGAAGGACTGGAGCCCTCGTCCCGTTCACTGGAAGAGTCTGGTGAGGGACAGAGCACCCTGGGGCTGGGATCAGCGCAGGTGTGGGGTCCAGGGAGGGGGTCCCTCTGCACCTGCTCCGTGTGGGAACCCAGGCCGGGAGCTGGGAGCTCAGAGCTGAGAAGGAAGGCCTCCTCCTGGAAGCCTTCCTGCCTCCACCAGGCACCATTCCTCCTCCCATCCTTAGTCCTCTTTCCACCTGCTACCCAGACCCTCACCTCATACTCATCCACCCGCCCACCCATCCTTCCACTCATCCGTTAGTCCATCCATCCACCATCCATCCAACCATCCAGAAACAAACAAACTAACTAACTAACTAATGCATCTCAAGCCATTACTATGTGTCAGCTTATGTATCTCCCTCGTGGAGTTCTCATAGCACCTCTGCCAAGCAAGACCCATCGTCTCCACTTTACAGACGGAGAAACTGAGGCTCTGGGGTGTTTAAGCTGCTTGCCCAAAGTCAGGGGAATAGAGAGCTAGTTATACACTTTTAGGGATGGCGACAGGACACTTGTGGTGCAGCAGTGGGGCCAGGACAGAGAGACCATCCAAACCCTACCATGTGGGTGGGCTCCTCATCCCCCCTCACTCGGTCCCTCCCCCAACCAGCTCCTAAGCAGGGCACTGGCTCCCGAGGCCATCTCTGGTCCCCAGAGTGGAGCAGGGAGGAGCAGGCCCCCAAACACAAGGTGCCCATTGTGCCCCTCCCTGCAGCACAGGCTGCCCATTGTCTGCAGGAGGCTGCAGGTGGGCTCCAGGCTGCTCCTGGAGCCCAGCGCCCGACAGCGGGCTTGGGCTGTCACCATGGGCTGTCACCATTGTGTGGCCACAGCTGCCCTTTGTCTCAGATGGGCTTTTTCTCTTCGCCTGCCCAGCCCTCCCCCACCCCAGCCTCAGGATTTGCACTCAGCATGATAGAGGGGTCAGGGAGGCCTGGTAGACAGCTCTGGCTAGTGAGTCCAGAGACCCCAGCACCTCACATACCCTCTTTGAGCCCCAGTCCTCCCCCCACCCCCCGTAAAAGGGGAAATCACTCCTGCTGTGCCTCATCTGTACTGGAGACAATGGCCAGGGATGCAGGAGTTGTTCTGGGCACAGATCTGGCCCTAACTCGGTTAGTCTCATGCTGTGTGGCCTTGAGCAAGTCATTTGCCCTCTCATTTGCCATGAGCCTGTGTCCACATCTGCAAAGTCAGAAAAAAAGAAAATAAAAGCCTGCCTCCAAGGGGACAGAGCGTGGAAGCGCTGACCCAGGGCATGTGCTGAGACAGGGTTGCCCTTTCCATCATCGCCTGCGGTGGCAGCAGCCGCCCTGGGAACACAGCAGAGCTCAGTGCCACACGGGCTACCTGTTGCTGCCACTGCCCTCCCGAACCATCTGGCCCTTTCTCAGGTCATCTCAGGTCTCAGCCCAGAGAATTTAATAACATCTCTGTGGTCACAGAGCCAGGGCTCATTGTCAGGCTCACAGGTCCCGTCCCGAGGTCCTTGTCCTCTAATACCACCCCTCCCAGGGGAAGCTCCTCCTGGGCACTACAAGGTTACCCAACAGGTGGTGAGAACCAGAGAGATAGAGTCACACAGACATGCACAGGTCATTCGGACAGTGACACAGGATGTGGACAGTGTCACATGACACGCCCAGGTCCCCCAGACTGTGTCTTGAGACACAGATGGCATCACACACACACAACTTGGAGTCACGCGGCTGTGTCCTAGAGTCGTGGATAAATACAGTGTAACTAGGATCATGTCACCCCCACAGACACAGTGACCATGCATCGGCCGGTACTTCATGACCCTTCCCAGAGGGAGAAGTATCTACCCGGGCCAGGGGGATGCGCCCTCCGGGAGCTCGTGCCTGTCCTGTCCACACTCAGGAAGCCAGAATCCCAAATCCCCTCCTCCAACAGCCCTGAGTCGACTCCAAACCCTGGGGAACCCCTTCCCAGAGCCCATCTGAGGTCCATCCTCCCAGGAGAAATCTGCCACCCCCATGAGCACCCCGAAGCCCCCGGGGTCAGGGGTGGCTATGGAGGGCGTTGGCGTGGACTGTGCTTGGCTGGGCAGGTTGGTGTCCGATGTGTGTGTGAGGCCCTTTCCGTTGTCCCGAGTCGGAAAGAGAAGCCCCGGTGGTCTGGTCCTGGGGCTTCCATTCGCTCCCTGATCTGGGCTCCCTCCAGCCTTGAACCCACCAGGCTCGTGGGACCCCAGGCCTGTGGCTGCCTAAGGATCCAGGCACCACAAGCTGAGCTCTGGACTGAGCCTGCCATCCAGCCACAGACTGGAGCTCATCCGATCAGGGTCACCAGGAACGACTGGTGACTCAGAGGTTCTGTCAGGCCTGGGTTCCAGTTCGGACTCTGATACCAGTGGTGGGACATCTGGAAAGCGACTGAGACTCTCAGAGCCTTAGTCTCCCTTGTTCTGAAAACACTGGAGATAAGACCTGAGTCCTGGGATGTTGCTGGGATCAAATCTAACCTTGGCTTTGAATTCTCCCTGTCCCCAAAGGCGACACAGGCGGCTTTAGCCAGTCCCAGGGAAGCATTCATTGAATGAATGATACTTCAAAACAATCTCAAAAGAGGGACGGAAGGAAGCCAGATATCCCTGCCCAGCCCCCAGCTGCGGAATCCCTCCCCCCTCCCAGCTGCAGCCCCGCCCTGGCCAGGACCCGGCTCCGAGCCCCGCCCCAAGCCGCAGGAGGCCCAGACACATGTTCTGAGGGGGCATTATCTGTGCTCAGTTGGCTGTAAACGTTTAAGCGGAATTGACTGTGTACTCAGCCACTTTCAAACACAACTAATCTTCATCGGGGCGACAGGAAGTGAAATATGTTATTGTCGGCAGCAGTAAATTACCCGTGCCAGAGCTGGCTCGTGAGGCATTACAGGCCGTGGCCGGCGCACTCCTTCACCGGGCCGCCGCCCGGCTGCAATCCATAATGGCAAACAGTCCTGGTCACCTACCCCCCAGCCCCCGAGCTGCTGCGGGGCCAGCTGCCAGCCGCCCGGGCCTGGCCCCGCCCACCCCGTGCAGCAGGCTGAGAAGCGGACTGAAGGGCCAAGCTAGCTTTGTTCCTACCCAGCTTCCCAGGTGCCTGGGCTCCTGAGGAGACCCTGGCCCAGTGGGTTCATGGGGAGACTGAGGCCTAGACAGGGAACGGGATTTGGTCCAAGGCCTGTCTCTGAGCCTCAGTTTCTGCATCTGTAAAATGGGGGTTCACTCGCTGTTTTCCATTTTTGCAAATCTCTCAGATGTCTGGCTTAAGAGAAGACATCTGGATGCTCACACCTGCTTCTGCGTTCAATCTGTTGAGACGTGTTTTGGCTGAGGTGGGTGAATGTAAGGCCCCCCAAACGCGTCCCTGGAAAGGGGAAGAGGAGTCTCGTCACCTTCTCAGATCCCAACGGATGTGCTCCTTTGACATCAAACCCAAACCCACTGGGTCGTTTGCTGCCAGCTACAACGTGGCACCTAAAACCACGTCCATCAGCTTTCATACTCCGCTCATTTCAAACCCCTCAGTCTACTTTGCACCTTGAATGGATCTTTTACTCATTTGGTAATATTAGGCACTGGCCATTGGGAAAACATTGGTTTACTGAGGTACGCGGCTCTTCCAAATGTTGACATATTTCGTTACACAACATCAAAAAAAGAGAAAAAGTCACCGCCACGAATGTCACTGCCAGCCTCTTCAGGAAAGCCTTGCCGTAGGAAGCTGTCGCACTCACAGTGGCGGATTCAAGTTCCCTCAAATCCGAATTTGTGCTGCAGTCAGATGCGATCACCAGCCACACTTCCTGCCGGCTGACAGGCAGCTTTGTTCATTTTCGGGAAAAGACCTGCCAGCAGCCAAGGCTGAAAGGCTACCACCAGCCTGTCAGTGGATATTTCAAGTCCAAATGGTGTTTCGTGGAGAGTGGCCGGTACAGCTTGCAATTGAGTCACGCAGTGCTTTACTTTCTCTTAAAAATTTTTTTTCAAAAATATATTTGAAGGAGAGAGAAGAATGGGAGAAAGAGAGAAAGAGCAATTTGTTGTTCCACTTGTCTGTGGATTCACTGGTTGTATGTGCCCTGACCAGGGATCAAACCTTGGTGTACCGGGACGGCGCTCTAACCAATGGACTATCTGGCCGGGGACACATGGGGCTTTTCTGATGAATGAATCATACAGCTGAGGGCCTTTAGGCAAGCACTTCCTATCTGGTTCCCCGGAATATTTAAAAGGTGTGTAGCTGTAGGTTGAGATTTTTAAAAATAATTAATAATTTTTACTTTTTATCAAGAACTCCCTTAAGTGAAACTGGCTTTTACATTTTTCACTGAGAGTGTTTAAGGCAAGGTATGCAAGCCCCTCTGTGACAGTTTGGAGCCACGGCCAGGCTCATGCTACGAGAGAGACCAGCAGTGTCACTCACCCGTAACTTTCACCCCCTCGGCGTCATGGTGCAGGAGGCCGGTCACGTCTCAGTGTCATTGTGGAAATGGTGTTAATCTCCCCGACACCCTGCAAGGGTCCTGGGAACCCCCAGAGGTCTGTGGAGGGCAGTTGGAGAGCCACCGTCTGAGGTGATCGTCCCGGGGTGCTGGAAGACTCGGATGAAACCTGATGGGTGAAAGGACCTTAATAAACTGCCCCCCATCATCTAGGGTCTCCTCCCCATTTGGGGACGAAGGTCCCCGTCCTTAGGCTCAGCCCCTCCCCTAACCCCAACTGCACCTGAGGGGCGGTGAACACTTTCTGGCCCCTTCCAAACCCTGCTCTAAAGCAGCTTCTTCCTGAGGCTTTGCTGAGCAGAAGCTCTGAGCAGGGATCTGCCTCCTTCCTGTGCAGCTTCTGACCCCTCAGGGACCCTGCAGCCTCACCTCATGCCCAGCACCTGACTCAGACATAATCAGCCCTCAACAGGGCTGGGTGGGTCCAATTGAATGAGATGGAAAGTGTGACTTGGCCAATGGCTGTGGCTGATCAGTGACACTGGCTAGTTGGTTAGCAGGACAAAGGATTCTGGGAGATCTTGCTGTAGACCCCAGAACATAGGCATCACCCCAAGATCTGAGTGTTAGGGACCAGTGCCCCCGGGGGACTGGGACAGGTGGGGCCTGCAGGAGAGGAGGGGCTACCAGTTCTCTGAAGACTGATCTAGGTAAGCCGTGACCTTGATGAAACTTACATTCAGGGTCCTTCTTGCTGTGTTCACTTTGGCAAATCACTTAACCTCTCTGGGCCTCAGTTTCCTCACCCATCAGTGCAAGCATTTGGACCAATCTCTCAAACTCCTTACAGCTCCCAAATTCTGAGAGTCAATGCAAGTCACAAGCTAACAGTCCACGACGCTGACACTGACTTCCCACGAGAAGACCATTCAGGCTTTCCGGTCCCCTGACGTTCCCACACAGCGTGATGTTGACATTCAGACGCTCCCTGACATCACCCAACGATACTGACATCACACAGTCTGGTGCTGACACATGAAGAGACCCATCAGGTGACGTTCAAGTGTGCTGTTGCTGACATGGAGTGCCCTGTGACATCCGTGTTAACTGAGTGCCAGCTGTGTGCTGGGTCACGCGCCAAAGCCCGGGAAACCTCTGAGTCCATCACTGTCCCTTCTCAGAGCTCCCCTTTCTAGGAATTTAGACTCCCAGGGTGGCACTACAGAATGGCTCGGGGGGGGCCTTACCTGTCCCTCTCCCCCAAAGCCCCTTACATGAAGGATTGATGCAGCTTCCACATAAGGCAAATGCAGCTTCGACACAGTCCCACGATCCTTTTTCTAACCAGATCCCGTCCCCCAAGAACCCAGAGCATCATTGCTGTCACCCCAATTTGCTAGAATTTCCCTGTTCCCCGCTCTACGTCTGGGGCCTTGCCAGCAGGAATACGCTGGTGGAGGGAACAGACACCGAGGAAAAGTCAAGGCTCCGGGCAGGACCCACAAAGTGCCACAGGAGGGATGTCCTGGGACTGTGGCCCGGCCCCTCCTCCTGTCCCCTGATCTCTCTGGCTGTGCCTGTGGCTCCTGGGGGGCCTCCAGGAGCAGGGGAGGCCGTCACCATGGCGACACCTGCTCCCCCACACCCCCCAGGCTACTGCCCAGGCGAAGATTCCAAGCCCCAGATTGGCTTTGCCTCTCTTAAAAAAAAAAAAAGGAAAGAGAGAAAAGAAATTCCTGCAAGTTGAACAATCCTTGTGTTGGATTTGGGAGATGTTATTCCTAGTGACAGACAAGGGCAATTATCTGCAATCCGCCAGCAGTTTTAGCCTAATTTCATTACTGCTGTGCAATTCTCCCCGAGCTGCTAGTCTATCAATGTCTTGCAGAACGGATTAGCGGGCACTTTCTTCATCTTCAAATGAATTTTAGCTGTCATGCCCTTGATGAATAGAGCAGGGACAGGCGGCTGACCTGAGCCAGGGGAGTGGCCAGGGGGCGACAGGCAGGTGGCCTCGGGGCCTGGCAGGAGGTGAGGCAGTGAGGGGGGTTGGGGGGAGACCAGGACTCGAGTGGACAGGGAGGCACCTGAGCGATCCAGCCTTCCAGCTCCCCCACGTCCAGGACTTAAGGCTGCTTGGCCCACCGCCCAGGGCTTTGCGCACTGTGCCCACTTACAGAAGAGACAGCTTCCCAGGTCCTGAGCTAAGAGTACAGGAGGGGGCGCTTTCTCACCCCGCAGCCTTCTGGGTCCCCCCTCGCCATGGCACCCAAACCTCTGGGAACTCCAGCTTCGAGTCTGCCTCCCTGAGACACTGTGGACTTCACGAGAATAGAGTCCAGCACTGTCGTGTCATCGCTGTGCCCCCGGAGGGGACGCTCTGTCAGTTTTTGCTGTAGGACAAATGATTCTCAGTGTCACTGCACTTGGGTCAGGGCCAGTGTGGGCCTGGCACGTGGCTGGAGCCCAATCACTACTAGACAAATCGGTGGAGCCATGGGTGGCTTATTAGAAAGAGGGTGGAGAGGAGAGGAAGCAAGTGCTTTATGAACACCTACTATGTGTCAAGCACCGAGCTAGGGGCTTTGCTGGTATGGCCCCGTCTAATCTCAGAGGTGAAGCTGCTAAGTCCAGGATGGCAGCAAGTTGGGGACTGGTGAATCCAGGCCTGTCAGGCTGTCCTCTGCAACTCTGGGGAGCACTGGGTGCAAAATGAGATTCTGGTGGGCAGAGTGGGTCCCTGTGAAGACGGAGGAGAAGCTTGGGAGAATTGATGTGGGATTGGCAATAAAGGGGTGAAGTCCATGCCTGCTTAAACCCCCCTGTCCCCCACTCCCACAGAGAAGCATCCTCTTGCCCTCCTACTCATCCAACGTCCGGGGAAGAGGGGCTGCGGTGGGTCTGTCCCTTTTACTACCCCCTGTCCAGTCCTCACCTTCCAGCCGGGCTCTGTGCCCTGGGAAGCTGACCTCCACAAGCCGCCCCAGCCCCTGGCTTCCAAAGGGACCATCCGATGGGAGGCTGGAGCAGGAAAGGGAGAGGCTGGGGCTTCTGTGTCGGGATTTGAACCTTTGTTCGCCTGACCCCCAGGCCTGTCATCTAAACCCCCATGCTGCGCACACTTAACTCTTTGCCCTGACCAGAAACCGGCACCAGTGGAGAGCAACGTGGGGCTGTGTGCTGATGATGCTTTAGAAAGGATAGATGTTCTTCTCTGCCCTTGAAAGGCAGCCAGGGTGAATCCTTTGTGCTTCCTTGGCCCTCAGCAGGCTGCCACGTCGGCAAAGGGCAGCCAAGCCCGAGAGAAGAGGGTTCCCTCCACAGCGGCTGCCCTGCTGGCCCACCACTCCCAGGGAAGCCGCTCTCCTCCCGGAACTCATGGGAGCAGAAGGCAGATCCCTGGTCCAGGGCCGCCCAGTCGCATTTTACATACGGGGAAACTGAGGCTCGGTGAGGCAAAGGGATGCACTCAACGCCCACAGGATGTCACGCAGAGCTGCCCCGACCCAGGAGGCTGGCTGGCCTTCCTCAGGCTGGAACATGAGGCTCAGACCAGCCAAAGCCGGGCTTCCTGCCCCACTTTCAGGTTCTGGCCCTCTCTGCAGGCACCTGGGAGACTCTCCCAAGTTTATCGATCACCAGGGCGGCTTCAAGTCAATATGGTGCACTTTGCTAATTAATCTTTTCCAGATAATTGCAGGAAATTATTGGTTGGTGTGAAGTGAGGATGGAGCGGCGGCCTCGGCCCCCCACCTGCCTGGAGCAGCGCCTGGCAGAGCCTCGGCCCAGCCTCCCGCCCTCGTGTGCCTCCCTCCTCCTGGAACCCAGGGCAGATGAGCCCTGCCTCCTCTTGTCCCCTGCCCAGCCCCCTCCCAGTGTCCTCAGTCCAGGCCCCCACCAGGCCAGTTCTCGTGCTGCTCTGGGATGCAGGGGGAAACGCTGATCCCCGTTTCAAACCCCAGCTCTGCCAATGATGAGCTGTGCAACCTAGGATGAGTTGTTGAACTTCTCTGAGCCTCAGATCAAAGACAAAATAAGAGTTTACAATCTCTGCACCACTGGCTGCTTCTGAACACAAAACAAAAGAAGGCATTGAAATACTGACTGACTGTGACCTCTTCGCCAGGTGGGAGCAACCCGACAACAATGGCCAGCACTGGACGAGGGCTTTGCCACGTGCCAGGTACTGCTCTGCATGCCGGATGGGTGCCATCACGGTTCCCATTCTACAGAAAGGGAAGCCAAGGCACTAAACAGAAGGTGCACAGACAGTGAGAGGCGGTGACTGAATCCCTGCCCAGCACCTGGATGCCACCCCCCACTTCACGGGGTGTCACCAAGCCTAGCACAGAGCCCTGTCATGGGGAACGAGCCCTTCACATGCTCATTTCAGAAACCGGGGGACACAAGCCCAGGGTGGGAAGGAAGTAGGGGTGCAATGCTAGGGATGGGCACTGTGGCTTCCCCCCGCAAGCTCCCTCACCCCAAACCCTGAGCCCACCTTGAAGGGCCCAAGGGACGTCTTGGGCCGGGGGGAACTCAGGGCTCCCAGGGCCTCCCCGAGGCCCCACCGTAATGAATCCAAACCGGGCACCCCAGGATGAAGTTTCTATCCCTTTGGGGTTTCTCCCCCTCTCCCAGGTATCATTTAATGTATCACCTCACCGGGCTGTATGTACCTGCTCCTAATAAACCTCCAAGACTTTAATGAACTAAATAGCAAATTACTTTTTTATTCAAGAATGAAATTTCATCATATTCATAATTCATATTTTATTTCAGACATCTGCTGCTGATTACATTACATTTAACTAAAATTAGATGATGCTCAGAATGCAATTAAGGCTCTGCCAAACTCTTCGGCCCACCAATGCCAGCGGAGCTCAGCGGGGGCCGCTAGGAACCTAATATGTAATTAGGAGCTATTTTCTAGCTGTTTTTAAAGTCTGAAAATTAGCTGCCTTTATTAATCACACAGACAAATATAAAGTGGAACCAACGCGCGCTGAAATTTCTAAAAGGGATTTTTTGTTTAATTATACGCCGCAGAGCGCCGCGCCTCGCTTTGCATGTTGATTTGTTGTGCGCTGACATTTTGACAACTGGTTCTCAATTTGTCTGTCGTAGTTAGGCAACAACAAAGCCGACGGTAATACTTTAACTTTCAAAACCTTCCGTGTGCCAGGGAGAGGGGGGACGGCATCCCTGGCTGGGGGCTCGGGCGCTGGGAGCCTCGGGGGCCGGAGACGCGGGGAGAGGCCAGACGAGGCACCTGGGGGTGCCCAGCAGACCAGCCGGCGGGAGGCAGCCGGAGCATGGCCCCAGGAGTGCAGAGGCTGGGGAGCGAGGAAAACCTCCCCCTCTCTGGGCCTCAGTTTCCTCCTGGGCATCTGGAGGAGGGCAGAGCCTGAGACCGTTAAGGTGCTTTATGTGCGAACATTCTTTTCGCCCGGGTCAGGCCCTGCTCTAGAGCATTCCACGTTTAGCCTCTTGACCCTCTGAGGGGGGCGGTCTTCTTTTACCATCTCATTGAACAGAAGCTAAAACTGAGACTCGGTAAGGTTCGATGACTTGTCACCGGCCAGCTGGTGGTCACACCAAAATCCAAACTGTGATCTTGTTGGCTCCAGACCCATGGTGTGAACTCCAGTGCTCGGCGGCCTGGCTCGGCGGCAGCTCTGAGCAGGGGCAGCTCTGGGGACCTCGATTCCTGTTGTTGCAGCTTGGACGGGTTGAAGCAGCAGCTTGGCGAGGCCTCAGGATGACATTGTAACCATAGGGCCTTGCCCCTACCAAGTTGGTAACACGGTGCCCCACTGGCAGCTCTGCTGGGGGCCGGGAAGGGGTACACAGAGGAAGCTGTGGCGTGGAGCAGGACAGACCCCCTGAGCAGGCCCTCGGCCCCTGTGCAGCCCTAGTCCACTCCCTGCCCTCGGGGGCCTCTGTAATGTCTAGAGAGTGCATGGGATGGTGGGGGGCGGTGCCGAGGGGGTCTGTCCCGACAACAACACAACAGCAGCAGACAACTTCTCCCTATGCACCGTGGCCGTGTGATGCTTTGTCCCCTATGCTCTCCCACAGATCTTACAAGGGAGGTTCTTAGCCAGGCCTCCAGGGTTCAATGAGGACTGACCAGGAAAATGGGTGCTCAGCCCAGATACAGCCTTGGCCAGTGGAAGCTACCTGCTACCACCCCATTTGACAGATGGGATCACTGAGGCTCTGCAGGGCGAAGCGCCTGCCCTGAGGTGCACACTGCTGAGCTGTGAACTGCACCCGGATGGTCCGATTGATTCCACAGCTTCTGCTCTCATCCCGGCACCCCGCTGCCTCCCTAATGGCCACCAGGGAGGGAGGGAGAAGGGCCTGAGCATTCAGGGTGGGACCTGGACTGCCCTGCGTGGCCACCATCTACCGTCCTCGCCTGTGTCCCACTTCCCGCCTGCCCGCCGGAGGGAGTGCCGAGTAGAGCGGGAGCCTCGGCCTAGGGGAGCTCCCCACAGGGTCTCCACCGCGGCCGGCCCCAGGCCAGCAGAGCCAGCGCCCACTGCCTGCCAAAACCTGTGTTCAGGAGCCAGCCCTGCACCCCCCTCCCGCCCCCAGACTCGCCTGATGAAAACGCCAACGGAGAAAAGGAGGTTTTTTTGGGTGACAATGAAACTGTCAATAAAATCTCAAACGCAAGGATAGGCAGTGACTATTTCACTTACTCTGACAGTTGAGATTGTGCCGGGGAAGGGAAGTGACAGGCGTGTGCTGACATCACCACCACTTCTTCCTTCGGAGAAGAACCCACGGGGAGACGGCCGAGACCTGCCTCGCCCAGGTGCCACTCGGGCCTGGGGTGGCCGTGGTCGGCCGTCAGGGCAGCGGGAGTCAGCTGGAAGGACAGGCAGGATGCCCGGCCTCGGTCCGCTCCCTTGTTCAGGCCGCGACTCCCCTCCGAGGACTGGCGGACGGACGCCAGGCTCTGAGCTGGGGCTGCAGAGGCAGGAACACACCAGGAAAACCCATAAGAGCGTGATGAGTTTGGCTGTGTGCCCGCAGAAGAGATGTGGACGTTCTAACCCCTGGTGCCTGGGAACGGGACCTCATTCGGAAATAAAGTCTTTGTGGACGTCAGATGGGGTCGTGAGTGGGCCCTGATCGAACGTGACTTACATGGACAGGACATGTGAAGACAGACACGGGAGGAGAAGACGGCCACGTGGTGACAGGCAGAGACGGGAGGGATGCAGCTGTGAACCTAGGGACACCAAGGACTGCCAGCCACCACCAGGGGCTGGGAGGGGAAGGAAGGGTTCCACCCAGAGTCCTAGACGCAGGATGATGGCACTGTGATGTTTTGATAGCAGACCTCTAGCCCCCAGGACTGTGAGGGGACGTTCCTGTTGTTTTGGGTCTCCTGGCTTGTGTGCTATGTCACAGCAGCCTGAGGAACTAATACAAGGGCTTTCACACCCACCAGGGAGGCAACCAAGAAGCCCCGCCCCCACCCCGGCAGGGACCTCTGGGAAGGGAGTGCACCCGGTCCCTGAGCAGGGCAGACAAGCTGGACTCCAAAATCAGAAGGCCCCTCCAGGCACCTGCAAAACCCTACCCCTCCCCCCCCC
>PVIA01018350.1:0-13058 GCA_004024845.1 Tonatia bakeri
GGGAGAGGGAAAGGAGTAACCTGGGGCAAGGGCTGTGGGGGGTGGGGATGAGATAGTTGATTTTGGATGTTACTTATGAGGGCTTTAAAAACAAACATTACATGGGGAGGAGGGTAAATAAAGAGGACGAAAGGGAGGTTGGAGATGGAAGGGCGCTCTACCTGGATGCCAGGGGGGAGAAGGGTGGTGAGAGCAGGAGGGACGTGTATAGTGGGACACTCTGGAGTGTCCCCCACGTTCCCTCAAGCTGGGGCCCAGGCCTTGATGGCTCTGCTTGTGGAATTCTCTGGTCAGACAGCCCGGTGGTTATGGATCCCCGTCCCCTCCCCTCCCCTCCCGTCCTTGGGGAGGGGATAGAGCCAGGGTCTCTGTCTCCCTAACTCCTAAGGGATACAAGGGCATGTCCCACACTTATCTCTGAAGGGAAGGGGGTTTTGCATACCAGCTGGTTTCCTGGCTGTATCTCAAGTGCCTAGAAGGGGGCCTGGATCGCAGAGGAAAGTCGCTAGATAATTGTTGAGCAAGGGACTTACTTCGGGTGCTCGCTGAGATTCCCCACTGCTGGGCGTGACAAGCCCACAGGGGATGTGGGTATCCCTCCTCCCCGCCTCCCCTGAAGTCTGGTTTAAAGAGCAGCATTCTCCTCCAGGAGTGTGTCTCCCGGACCTTAGAGATGAAGCAACACGGTGCAGAGGGCTCTGAACTTGGAGGCCGGTTCTAGTCAGCCGAGGTTTACTGGCCTTGGACTTGGCCAAAGCTGTGCAACGTCAGCGAGCCCTTTCTCTCACATATGAGGCTGCCCTGCTGGTTCTGGCTGCTTGGCAGGGTGTTCGGAGGAACACAGGGAGCGCCCGTAAGCGCTCGGGGAACCAGACCTCTGCAAGGGCGAGGCGTTGTTCTCCTCGCTCTTCCACTTGGGAAAATACAGACAAAGGAGAGTGAAAAAAGAACATCATAACAAATACTGCACTACTCCCCCGTCGGAACAACAAATGCTAATGTTGGTTAAACTGGCTTTGTATTTCTCTGGAATGAAACCATGACATATCAAGTTCAAGTCTCCTGCCAATCACAACTTAATTCGATTCCTTTCTTCTGACCCTCTCCTACAAGGCAGCAGCTGCCCTGAATTTGGTGTATGTTGCTTTACCCCAGGTTGAAAATATTTTTATGTATTATTTGAGGATTACAATATACAGGCAATACATGATAATGTTTGTCTTGGAAGCTGGCATCAACAGTAGTACGTTTCCTCATCTGGTGGTGATGTGTGTGTGTGGGGTTTTCCCACACCGCCACCTGGCAATTCTCCGGCACCAGCTGGTGCCCTACAATTTAACCCAGTTCTGACACAGGGTACCTGGGAATGTCATCAGATCCCACAGCTTAAGGGCTCCATCCCACAAGACTGCCCCCCACTTCAGATGGCAGCAGCAAGTCCAGGTTGCCACCTGGGCTTCTGACCAACTGGCTATAGATCGGAGATTCCCGCAGTTTGCTCCTTGGGTTTGATTAATCTTCTGCAGCAGCTTGCGGAATTCAGAGAAACATTTTACTGATTGGGTCACTGGCTTATTACAAATGTATATAACTCAAGGATGGTCAGAGGGAGGAGGTGTATGGGGAAAGGGCATGGAGCTTCTGAGTGCACCTCTCTACCAGAAAGTCCAGCGCTCACCAACCTGGAACCCTCTCAACCCCTCTCCCTGTGAGCTTTCAATGAGGCCTCATCATGTAGGCACGAGTGATTCCATCAGTGGCCCCACAGGCTGGACATTCCCCAACTCAAGCTCTGCTGTGGGGACTCTGAGGGGAAAGGGAACATCAGGGGCCAGTCCAAGCCCCAGAGTTGCTCTCCCTGAAATTACATCCCAAATCCTGGGCTCGCCCTGGAGTTACCTCAGCTAACCTGGGGTCCTTGTGGGGAAACAGATGCATAGAGTTGATGTATATTTGGGATTTATCTGGACTCTGGCAGGATTTATCCCAGCTCAGGCAAGGATCTCAAGGAAAAGCAGTGTTGCCTGTCCTTTGTCAACCCCTTCCTCGTGACCCTACTGGCCATCAGGAGGAGTGACCCTCTAGGATGGAGCATTCCTTGGGGCTCCTTCCTGCTCACGGAGTGGGGGCCTGGGTGCCCAGGTCCTGCCAAAGGAAGCAGGGACCTCTGTTCGGGGCCTTGGCTCCCCAGACGCTCACCCTCTGGCTTCTTCTTCCCAGGACATTCCAGAGCCATGACATGCCTCTTAGGGAAGAAGAATTATTTTTGCCAGTGGCATAAATAAATCTGAGAACCAGTTCCAATAATCACAGTGCATGCCAGCTCTCGAGTGCCCGCTGACAAACGCGGAAGGGAACCAGAAAACTGCCCAGAAAGGCCACTTGTGGTGGAGAGGCCCGCAGGCAAGTCAGGACGCCGGACCTGAGTTCTGCAGAAAGGGACAGCAGGAATGGACGAGATTTCTATTTAAGATTATCAAGCTTTTCAAACAAATATGAAGAGCAATTTAAAAACCAAATCTAGAGAGCTGAACCATACTCTGTAATTCTCTCCCTAGAGGTTATTGCTACCATCAATTTATGTCGATTTTTCTCATGCTTGCTTTAATATTTTTGATCTATGTAGGCATCTGTGAAAACAACTCTATTCTTTTGTGTTTTTAAACTTCCTTTAAATCATTTTTTTTACTGTACATATTATATTGCAACTTTTTAAAAGAAAGTTGTGGCAAAAAAAAACAACAACAAAACCCAACACAACTTAAATTCACGCTACCAACAATTTCCAAGTGTACAGTACAGTATCGTCAACCACACGCACAGTTTTCTAACAGGTCCCCAGAACCCCCTCGTCTGCGTGGCCGAAACTCGGAACCAGACAGTAACTCCTCACCTTCCCCTCTCCTACCCCCTGGCAACCACCGTTCTATAGTCTATGAACGCGACCGCTTCGGATGCCTCATAGAAATGGAATCATAGAGAATTTGTCTTTTTTGCGACTGGCTCCTTTCACTTAGCATAATATCCCTGAGGTTCATCTATGCTGTAGCACCTGTCAGAGTTTCCCTTCCTTTTTAAGGCTGAATTATATTCCATTGTGTGGACAGAACACATGTTGTTCATCCATCGATCCATCACTGAACAGTTCGGTGGCCTCCACCTCCTGGCCGTTGTGAACATCAAAGACAGAGAGAAAAGTTTGAAAGGAGACAGGGAACGAAACACCTTCCTTGTAGAACAAGAATGAGAGTCACAGGTGGCTTGTCTTCAAAAACCATGCAAACAAGAAGAGAGTAGAATGAATTGTTTAGAGTATTGAAATGAATTAAATGAATGAATGAAAATGTTGAAATCCCCATCCTAAAGTTCTGTATCCAGTACAATTACCCTTTAATAGTGAAGGAGACATAAAGATTTTCTCAGACAAACAAAAATTGAGGGGGTTTGCCACTGCTAGATTTGCCTTGTAAGAAATAGTAAAAGATCTTCATAGAGAAGGAAAATGGTATGGATCAGAAATTTGGATCGACATAAAGAAGAGAAGAATGTTAAAAAGGCACAAATGAAAGTTAAACAGCTTTAAACATTTTTCTCAATCTAATAGTTTGCTTGAAAAACAATAATAGTAACAACATATTTGTTGATTATACTTTATGGATACTTGAAGTGAATGGCAACAATGTCATAATGAATGGAAGACAGAAATTGGAAATACTCTGTATAGGGTACTTCTATTACCCGTGAAGCAGTATAGCATTACTTGAAAGTGGACTTTGATTAGTGTAACTGTACTCAGCAAACTCTAGGACAGCCACTGAAACAAGTTTTAGAAAGGATTAGAACTTACGGTATTAGGATACTTTGAGAGAGAGAACCAATAGGGTGTGTGTGTGTGTAAATAAGGAATGGGTGCACATGAGACCAGGAAGTCCCAAGAGCGATGATCTGGAGTCTCAGGAGAGCTAATGCTATAGGCTCCAGTTCAGGTGCGGGGGCAGGAGAAGACCCACATGCCAGCTGAAGGCCTGGATCGGTAGAGAGGCACACTTCCCCTTGCTCAGTCTTTGGCTGCGTTCAGGCCTTCAAGCGTTGGGATGAAGCCTGCCTGCTTTGGAGGGCGATCTACTTCACTTAATCTGCAG
The DNA here is from genome assembly GCA_004024845.1 of Tonatia bakeri. Taxonomy (NCBI): domain Eukaryota; kingdom Metazoa; phylum Chordata; class Mammalia; order Chiroptera; family Phyllostomidae; genus Tonatia; species Tonatia bakeri. The sequence continues at coordinate 4,143 of PVIA01018350.1, forward strand.
CTTTGACTGGTAACCTCATCCAGAAACACCCTCGCAGACACTCAGAATGATCTGTAACGAAATACCTGGGCACCCCGTGGCCCAGACCAGTGGACACACAAAACTTACCATCACAGTTAATATGCTAAGAGATGAGAAAAATAGAATCATAAAATGCTCCATTAAAAGAAGAGAGGCCAGAAAAAGAGTGGGAGACAAAAAAACAAAAAACAAAAACAAAGAACAAATGCAATAATTAGAAAACAGTAACAAACATAGATATTAATACCACTATATTGGTAATCACTTTAAATGTCAATTATTTAAATATACAAATTGAAAGATAGAGACTGTCAGGGTATGTTAAAAAAATAATCACATGTTTTCTACAAGAAACTCATTTTAAATATAAAGACACAGATAGATAAAAACTAAATGGATGCAGAATATACTATGATAACAGCAATTAAAAGAAAGCTGGAGGAGCTCTATTAATTTTATTTATTTATTTATTATTCTTTTTTGCCAATTAACTTTAGGCAAAGCAGACTTCAGAGCCAGGAAAGTTATCAGAGCTAAGGAGAGGGGTCAGACAGATGGTGACAAAGGGGTCCATTCTCCAAGAAGACATAACAACCCTTAGTGGGTATGCGCCTGCAACAGAACTTCGAAATACATGAGACAAAAACTAATAGAAATGCAAGAAGAGATAGACAAATCCAGAATTATAGTTGGAGACTTCAACACCCCATCTATCAGCAATAGACCCTCCAGCAGGCAGAAAATCAGTAGGATATAATTGAACTCAACTCCAAATCAACTCCATCTAATTGGCATGTTTAGGATACTTTAGCCAACAACAGAATATATATTTTTCGCAAGCTCACACAGAGTGTTTACCAAGATAGCCCACCTCCTAGAGCATCAAACGCACCTTAGCAAATTTAAAAGAATAGAAATCATACGAAGTTCGCTCTCAGATAGTGATAGAATTAAACTAGAAATTAATAATAAAATTATAGGGCAGAACCCCCATATAGTTGGAGATTAATCAGCATACTTCTAAATAAGACAGGAGTCAGGAGAAATTTAAAGATATTTTGAACTCAATGAAAATATAAACACAACCTATCAAAGTTTGTGGAATGCAATGAAAGCAGTGCTTACAAGGAGACTTATAGAATTAAATGCATATATTATAAAATAAAAAAGATCTAAATTATCTAAGCTTCCACCTTAGGACACTAGAAAAAAATAGCAAATCAAATCCAAAATAATCAGGAAAAAGAAACCCCAGAGCAGAAATCAATGAAATTTAAAATAGAAGATCAATAAGTAAAATAAAAGAAACTGAAGAGAAGATCAATAAAATTAACCTCTAGGAGGTTGAGTGAGTAAAAAGGGTGGAGACACAAATTACTAAAACCAGAAATAAAAAAGGAGCCATTACTAATCTCGGGCATTTTAAAAGAATAATAAAGGAATATCATGACCAAGTTTATGCCCACAAACTTAGTAACCTAGATGAAATGGGCTAATTCTTTGAAAGTCATAACCTACTAAAATACACACAAAACTAATACAAGGAGAAATATATAATCTAAACAGGTCCGTATCTATCAAAGACATTGAATCAGTGATTAATAGTCTTCCAAAGCAGAAAGCACCAGGCCTAGCTGGGTTCACTGCGGATTTTACCAAACATTGACGGAAGAAATGATACCAATTGTTTACAATCTTTTACAGAACATGAAAGCAGAGGAAATCCTTCCTAACTAGTTCTACGAGGCCAGTACTACCCTATAATAAAAAAAACCAGGAACTCATTTTGAGAATATAGGCTGTTCATGGAGGTTTTTTTCTCTCTGTGCTCTGCCTGATCAGAGAAGAGCCTTCCAGTGCAAACCCTGGACCACAAACCCTTTAGCTACATGCAGGAGAAAGCCAAAGAACTTATAAAGAACCCGTGTCTTTTCATTAAGTAAACCTTCACCCTATAGCATTGTTTAGTTTGTTTAGCAAAACTGTCCCTTCGTAGATGGTTTAAAAGCAAACTAAACCAAGCCTCTGGGCATTCTGAGTCGGCGGGGCCCCAGTGAACGAAGTGTTCCTTTCGGTGGCGGTGTTGCAGAGGATATTAGAAGAGCAAATACGAGCTCCACCAACTTGGCTTAGGACCAGCCGCTGGGTGTCAATGTGCAGTTTTATTAGCAACGAACTGAGACAGATTCCAGCGATCTGAAGCCGCAGCTCTCGCCTCACCGTGCAATACCAAGAAGGAATGTCATTGACCAGTTTCTGCACCACTGGTTGGAAACCATTCAGCCCGTATACTGGGCCCCCATGATCAACTTCTGCGTTCGCTGCTAAAACCTTGTATCCGTGGGGCTTAAGACCCTTTTAATAATATCTCCTAATAAACTAAAAATAAAGGCTTTTTATTAGGCATACGCCTTGTCTCCTTCAGAGCCAGCTCCGAAGACAGGACTCTCTAGACCTGCCTGGTTCCTGGTGCCAGGCGCCGTGGGCCTGGGAGGCTAGCACGCGTGCACTGAGCTCCGGTGGGAGTCCTCGGCTCTGTGTAGCTGGAGCCCTAACTCCTTTAGAAAATTTTGAGAGGCAGCAGCTTTCAAGTGGCCACAGTATGGTTAGTCCTCATTTTGACTTGGAGCCTAATGCCACCTTGGCTTCTCCAGCCACTGAGACGCACAGGTGTCTCTCACTGGACAAAATCGTGGCCGTGCTGCATGCCCTACCCTGGCCAGAAAGTCCATACCCTCCCGGCTTAGATGTCAGGAAAAAATGCGCACATGTGTTGTAGGTGAGGACTTTTCTCTGCATCTCTGCCGAGTTCCCCCAAGAGTCAGCTCCTGGGACCTGGCCTCTCCTAGCACCTGCCTGGTTTCCGGTCGGCAGCAGCCTTGAACTTGGAGGCTCGGGTGTGTGCAATAGATGCTGTGAGCTGATAATGCCTGATCACTTTCTCCTGGACTTTGGAACCATATCCACCTGCCAATAGGGCAGCTCCAGTGCAAGTCCACAGGTGCTTACACCCAGCCTGTTCTTCCTCCCAAGATTCGGGATCTCCTCTGGCTGAGAAGGGGGGTCCCCTGTCCACCTGGATGCTAAGCAGTAACATGGCCTCTCCCTTCACTCCTCCCTCCTTCCCCAGTTACACCCCAGTGTCCGCTACACCCTTCTCTTCCCTTTCCCCTTCTATAACTACCCTAGTTCTTATTTGGAGGGCAGCTTCCTTTGTTCGGTGTTTTCAAAGAGCCCTGCTCTTCTCCATGAGAAACTTACCTGTCTTTGTAATTACACCACAATTCTTGTGGCTCATTGATTTCCTGATGCCCCCTTGGATCATAAGCTCCACGAAAGCAGGGCCCTTTCTCTTTTCGCTCCCTGCTTTATGTCCAGTATCTCTTCAGAGCCTGGCCCAGACTAGACCCTCCATAAACGTTTGCAGAATGAATGGATTACAGAAACAGCTCCCTAATGGGTATCTTGCTTTTGTTGTTCTTCAGTCCCTTTCCCCCCTGCAGCGAAAGTAAAGATCCAGCTGGGATGTCACTTCCCTGCTGGAAAGTTTCCAACAGTTCCTCATCGCCCTCAGATAAAATCCAACGCTTGGCCGGGCGGATGATCTGGCTCTGCTGTCTCTCAGCACTCTCCGCTGCTGCCCTGTGACTGGGAGTCCTTCTCATCCTTGTTTACATCCTACCTCCAGCCTTCCCTTGTTGTCCCCTTTGCCTGGAATACTTGCTCTGCGATCGCCTCTTGTTTGACCAGCTGGGATGCTTCTCGCTCATCCCCCATCAGATTAGTGATCTACACACCAATGCATTTCATCTGTCACCTTATTTACCCGGCCCCGTCTCCTGGCTTGGGGTAGACTCACTGGATCTTTGCTGAATGAATGAATAAATGAATGACATGTCCCCAAGGGCAAAATGGATGTTGGCCAATACTTCTAGGCTCTAAAAATGGGATGAGAGGTAGAGTTCACCCAAGGTTCATGCAGTAAACATGAATTAAGGACATGTTCTGTTCCAGATACCGGGATCGCAGATGGCGTGGCGGAATTGGATGTGGGGAGTGACTGTCATGACAAAGGTTTGGTGAGTCTCACCAGAGCACAGAATGGTGCAATGGCTGGTGTTTGCTCAGCTCCCAGAGACAGATGGGGGAGGGAGGAGCTCAGTCCTGCACTTTCACCCACAGAAGTTGTCCCTCACTGTCCAGGGTGGACACTCAGATAGAAAATCACCGGATGCAAGGACAAGTCACACAATTAGTCTCCTGCTTTTGGGAAAGACTGCTCTTTGTTTGAAGGCATTTTGGCCACAATGTAGAATTCAGCAGGCCTTGATGGGAGAAGCTTTTTCTCACAGGTAATCTCAATGCCTCCTGCTGCAGTCTGAGCTCGTTTCATCTTGTTTGTGCCCTGCTCACGACCCACCCAGCCACTAGTTCATGCCATTCTTCTCTGCCTGGTGAGACTTCCCCTCTGTCTTCTGCTCTGCCTACATACTGTGGTCCTAGGAGCTCTCAGGTCTAACTCTCCCTGGGGAGGTCAGGGGGAGTGGTAAAAGAAAGAACTAGATTTCTGTCAACATGAATCAAACTCAAAGACATATGTGGAATGAAGAAATAAAGTTAGAAAATGGAGTATACAGTATATCATTTATGTAAATCATGTGATACACAGAATGATACTATATATTTTGTGGGTGTGCACACACATACACACACAAGTGTGAGAGGAGGGCCAGGAGGATGCAGTGACAATATAAGACGGTGGTGATGGGAGAGTGAGACCAGGAACAAAGAAGACGTGAATGTCTGTGTGTGTCAGACAACCTCGTCTGGGCAGATGGTGGCGTTGTGTCATCAATGGAGAAAATGGTAACTGGAATCTGCTCAAGTTCAGCCCCCAAAGGAAAACCACACCAGTCACAGTTATGTGTAGAGGCGGCTCTTTGCTGGGCAAAGCACAGAGTCACGGTGAAGGAGAGAAAAGCTACCCAGTCAGGTGCCCGGGAGAGGTGAGGGGCGGGCATGCACGCTCTGGGACTACTCTTGTTTGGCACATCTGTCCACAGGGGAGAGGAGAGAAGACAAGACACTCTGAGCAGTGGGGCAGGGAAAAGAGGCTGAAGTTTTTTCTGGGATTAGAAAAGATATACAGACACGGCCCCATGATGAACAAACAAGCCCACAAGGGATCTTTAGCTCCAAACATCAGACATGTTTACACAAACGGAGGCGCATTTAACGTCATGACTTTGTAAGTGAGGCATAGATTGGGTACTTTTAAGGCAATGTCAAAATGACTCACGACCCTCGGAGGCTGCTGATGCAGGCACCTAGTCATCAGCTCTTACCACTACTTGTTCTGTGCCGTGCTCTCTCACTTCCAGGCCTCTTTGTGTTTCTTTGGACTTTGTGTAAATTACATTATATTAAAAATAACTTTTATGCTAATGTTATGGTTTTGTTTTGCTGTCTTTTCTTTTTTTAGAGATTTTATTTATTTTATAAAGATTGTATGTATTTATTTTAGAGAGAGGAAGGGAGGGAGAAAGAGATGGAGAGAAACATCAATGTGTGGTTGCTTCTCGTGCTCCCCCTGCTGGGGACCTGGCCCACAACCCAGGCATGTGCCCTGACTGGGAATCAAACCAGTGACTCTTTGGTTCACAGGCTGGCACTCAATCCACTGATCCACACCAGCCAGGGCCCTGTTTTGCTGTCTTAACTGGCCTGTCTTTGAATAGGATGAGCACTTTCCATAGAAAAGCACAGTTCAGTTGGCTGTGCCCATTAGAAGTAAGTTATTCAGACCACAAAGCCCTAAACAGGTGGTGCTGGCTTGCTTGGAGCTAGAGACCTGAAATTAGGAGGAAAAAGCCGCCTCTGGCCTAAAGCTGTGTACCCCACTTTTATTTTTATTTTTAAAAAGATTTTATGTATTTATTTTAGAGAGAGAGGAAAGGAGGGAGAAAGAGAGGGAGAGAAGCATCTATGTGAGGGAGAAACATTGACGGATTGCCTCCCATATGCGCCCCAACCAGAGACCGAACCCACAACTCAGGCACATGCCCTGACTGGGAATTCAACTGGCAACTTTTCATTTTGCAGGATGATGCCCAACCAACTGAGCCCCACCGGTCAGGGCTGTGCACCCCACTTTTCATTGGTGGTAAATGTTGCTCCAAGCTTCCCCTCCATAGCCACCCAACTTCCACCCCTATTAATGGAAATTTAGCTTTAAATCCTAGCCCTAGAAATCATCTCTCTGTCTCTCGCTCTCTCTCTCATCCTCAGAGACCTAGCCTTCCCCCTGATAATCAGCAACCTCTGAGTCAGCAGGAGACAGTAGCCCAGACCTGACTACGAGTCACAGGGTCTGACCTCTGCAGGCTAAAGGTAGCATCTTGCCTTAAGTTCACTTTCAGCTCCTGAGCCCTAAGGTGAACCGACCTCCTGGCTACTTTCCTGTGAGACCAGACAGAGGGACATGGGAACAGACCTCAGAGCTGTCCTCCCGACCTGAAGGGATGACTCATCAGCTGACCTCACCTCTGACCAATCGGCTCTCAGCACGACCTTGAATTCTAACCCACCCTGTCTTCTGATTTTGCCCTATGGACTCTGTTATTGGGGAGTCTGGGCCTTTGAGCATTAGCTTCCTATTCTCCTGGGTGGCGCCATTCATGGTAAATAAAACAGCCAACCTTTCTCCCCTGCGGTTCTTGGTGGGCTTGCGGGAGGGGTCAAGACAGACACTGAAGGCGCCTCTGGATCACAGCCTAAGGGCCCTTCTCTTTTCGGACCCTGCTGGCCTCACCCGTGACAGCGCCAGTCCCACCAGCATCATCCTGCAAGGCCTTCCCGCATTTAGGGAGGAGTTCATGGCACTTGGGGTAGATTGTGGCTGCGCCGATTATTCTCTGGAGAGAAGAGAAGTACTGTTGCAAGACCACGAAGGCACTCACACACGCCTCACCCTCAGCAAGGCCCAGGTTTCGGGTATGCGGCTTGCTACCCAAGGGCACGTGCGTTGGTTATGTCTATTCCACTGTCAAAGACTGTCTTCCAATCCTGTGCAATGACGCCTCTCTTCCTCATGCTGCAGGGCTGTCTTAGTTGCTTCTCTTTCAAAGCGCTTCCCCAAGGTCAAGAGTGTCTTAGGTTTTCTCTAGTGAGGAGCCTGCTAGGGCACCTTGGATTCCATCTGCTGCTCCCACTCCGTGGCAGAAGTGACTCTACCAGTCAGAGAGGTAGGCTGAGTCCCCAAGAATGTGAAAACCGACCCAAAAGGAGAGGAATCATTACGCCTTTCTCTCCAGAGTGGCCAGCGTGGCATTGAGGACTCTACCTCCCCAGCAGGGAGAGGGCGCAGGCTGAGGCTCTGGGAATCGTTCACTTTGAAATGAAGCTACCTGCCCCTAGGAGCACTGGCCTCGTTTCCTAAATCCACTGAGCAAACCAGGTCCCATCTAAAAACTGAGCTCCTCAGACCAGCTCTGTCCTCCCACCAGGACCCCTCCCCGCACCTGCAGCCACTCTGGGCCCTCGCCACTGATAGCAGTTGATGTGGAGAGAAGTAAGAGATCCCGGGGCTGTTGCCTTAGCGTAGCTTGAACACGGAAGTGTGCCAGCCTCTTCCCCGTCCTCGGTGAGGAAGCTGAGTGCTCACCACGCTCAGCGAGTTTAACAGAACCCCTCAGGATGGTCGCTAAGTGGTGAGGGTTAGTGGGAGGCCCTGAGGCCCGGGGCTGGGTGGGTGCTGGGGGTAGCCTGGCCGCGGTGCGCCCTGTGCTGGCTCCAGGCCATGCTTCTTCAGTGCTGGAAACTGTTGATACGGATCTGTGCGTCATGCGGCCCTTGGCGGGAGGCCAGGGATCCTGGCCCTGGCAAGCTCACAGCGCCGAGGGCGAAGTGGCCACGCATGAGAGCTGCTCTGCGCAGCAATAACTAACAGGGACCAAAGCCAAGGTCAGGGCTGGTTGAAACGCACAGTTGGAGGCTTCATTTTGGCCCCTTCAAAAGCAAAACCAACCAAATAAAGCAAACCCCTGCTGTCACCCTGAGGATTGTCCACTAAGTAGCTGGTAGGTTCTAGAAACTTCTACACTCCCAGGCTGAGGCATTACTCAATGGTGGTTCATCCTGTGCAGCAACACTGAATGCAGACCTGTGAGTCCTTTGGGGGGCACTTGGGGCCTCGGGTGATGTTCCAGACATCCCGGGTTGCTTTTCCTCCTGCTACTGCAGCAGATACACTCGCACTTTCCCAGACCGTGAACACACGTCTGGGGCGTGGCTCTCAGCCTTAGGAAGTGTGAGCTGTGCCAGGGGAGCTCATTGAAAATTAAGATTATACACACTTGTGACAATGGGGAAGGTCCAGAACCCCAAAAGCACCAAGTGCTGGGAGCATGCAGAGAAACAGGAACTCTCTTTCATTGCTGGTGGGAATGCAAAATGGTGCAGCCACCTTGGAAGGTGTTTCTGGCAGCTTCTCCCCAAACTAAATATACTCTTACCTCATGACCCAGCAACTGTACTCCTTCATGTTTACCCAAAGGAGGAGAAAAATGTGTCCACGCAAAAGCCTGCACACAAATGTTTATAGCAGCTTTTTTCACAGTTGCTAAAACTTGGAAGCAACCAAGATGTCCTTCGCTAGGTGAATGGATAAATAAACTGTGCTACATCAGACAATGGAACATTAGCATCGCTAAAAAGAAATAGGCTACCAAGCCATGAAAAGAGCTGGAGGAACCTTAAATGCCTACTAGTAAGTGAAAGAAGCCATTGTGAAAAGGCTACATACTGTCTGACTCCAGTGATACGATGTTCTGGAACAGGCACAACTGCGGAGACAGGAAAAGGTCAGTGGCTGCCAGGAGCTGGGGGGGGGGGGGG
>PVIA01018351.1:0-13045 GCA_004024845.1 Tonatia bakeri
ACAAACCCAAAGGGGGGTAGGACTGAGGGCGGGTGGTAGGGGTAGGTGGGGTGGGGGAAAGTGGAGACAACTATACTTGAACAACAATAAAAAATAGATTTTTAAAAAAACAGAATCACATAGTTGCTGTTTCCATTAGTTGAGTCATCAGTTTGCAGGGTCATGTGGTCACTGTTATCATCATTTATGTATTCACTATTGTTGAATTCTTCCAGTTGTCTGATCCTGACGATACCACAGGCATTTAAAGATGGTGGAGATAATACTAGAGAGGTTGATGTGGTGAGTATAAGGAGACCAATGGCCAAGGACTGCCAAAGCCCCAGGAGTAGAGGTTCCCAGGAGCCAAGGTTTAAGCAGATAAACAGGTCTGCCGAGGATGTGTCACTTACCTGATATAAACTTTTTTTTTAAATCTGGTCTTTAAGATTCTTCAAAATGAGAGTAAAACAGAAGCAACATTTTCCAGAAATGATAGCACACGAACGTCCTTGCTGGGCAGTTGGGGCACAAAGGACTGGTGTTTCTGCAGCCTGCGCGGGTTTGAACACATGTAAACGTTAGGCTCCAGGCCCCTCAGACGACATTGCTGTGACTCGGACTCGAGCCGAAATTGCTGGGGCCACAACACACAATACTAACCACTGTAGGATCACACGCACAAGAACCCCAGGAGCCGTTCACGCTCCAGCTCTATGAGGTTTGATGTAAAATCATTCCACTTACTGTGCCTTGTTCTTGAACCACAGGAACTTGTATTTTCTTTTCTTTCCTTCTCGCTCGCCGTTTTCCCCTCCCTTCCTCTCAATTCTGATTAACAAAACAGACGCCTCTAGCAATTTTCGTCTTTCCAAATCCGGCCAGAGCCTCTGCCCTGGCCTCCGGGTAAGGCCCCTTGCCCTGATCCCACTCTACTCCGCTCTTTTCCGCACTTTGTTACTCTCCACCGCGTCTTTCCCCCAAGTGGAGCGAGCGAAGCACCAGCGTCGCAGACGGTCGGGTACAGCCGGAGCAAATGGGAAGAGTCATCACGAGAGCCCACGGGCCGTTCAGCTTCCCCTGGACCCCACTAAGCTCAGACCCTGGGGGTCACGGCCCGGGAGTCTCCAAGGCACTACTAGCATCTGAGGCGGGAATGGAGCAAGGCCGGGCGAGATCGTTGGCTGCTTCATTGTATTCGGAATGAACCAACGTGCGCCTTTCAAAAACTACCAAAAAGCAGCGTGACTCCACTTGCAGGGTTTTCCGAGGTTTGGGAGTCTGCACCTCAATCTGCACCGCAGTCGGCGCGGCAACCTGTCCTGCAACGGGGCGTGGCTCCACCTAGCGGTGACTGAGCTCCTGCTCTGTGATGCTTTGAGTGCTTGCTTTACGTAGGTCTCTGTGGCGCAATCGGTTAGCGCGTTCGGCTGTTAACCGAAAGGTTGGTGGTTCGAGCCCACCCAGGGACGCCTTTGTTATTCTTTGGAAATAAAAGCCAAATGTTTGAGGCTTTTCTGTTCATGTTCTGTTTTAACCATTACCGACAGAGGCTTCCTCACGATTACCTTCTAGTATTTTCTGAACACTTTCCATATACTTTTCATGTTAAATTGTCTCTGTCATTGTGGGGTTACAAATGGTGCTGTACTCATCATTCTTGTACACCTGGCCACTTGTTAAAGTAGTTCTTTTTTTAATTTATTTTATTGTATTTTTATTAGCATTTATCCCCCTTATATTCCCCTCCCCACTGCAATCAAAACATTGTTATCCATGTCCAGAGTCCTTTTTCCTTTTTGCTCGATCCCTCTACCCCCTAACTGATAGAGAGCTGTCAGCCTGCTCTCTATCTATGAGGCTGTCTCTATTTTGCTTGTTAGGTCAATTTGTTCATTAGAGTCCACATATGAATGAAATAATATGGTATTTGTCTTTCTCTGACTGGCTTATTTCACTTTGCATAATGTTCTCCAGGTCCATCCATACTGTCACAAAGGGTAAAATTTTCTTATTTATGGCCAAGTAGTATTCCATTGTGTAAATGTCCCATCATTTATAATCCAATCATCTACTGATGGGTGACTTGAGCTGCTTCCATATCTTGGCAACTGTAAATACACAGCAATGAACATAGGGGTGTGTGTGTTCTTTCGATTTAGTATTTTGCATTTCTTTGGATAAATTCTCAAGCATTTCTACAGGGTAGAGTCCCAGAAGAGCAATTGTTCTATGGCAGTGTTTATGTGCTTTCTATAGGATTCCAATTTCTCTCCTTTTGTTGACTTATTACATAGCACTCTTTCCTTTGTCATTTCAGGGACTGCATTAGGCTCCACAGCACACATCTGGACCTCACCACAGCCTGCCCTCACGTGGTAGCGTGCCCCTTCCCATTTCTCTCCCGCCTGCCCTTGTGCTGTGGTTGCCATGCGTGGCACTTTACATATGCCACGAACCCCACCATCCACCATTATTATTGTGAACAACAATAATCTGGTATCAGTGTCCTTCATGGGGGACCCCTTTCACGTGTCTTGTGGTGTGGGTCTGCTGGCGATGAAGTCTTTCAGCATCTGCGTGTCTGTAAATGTCATCGTTTGCCTTCACCTCTGAAAGACTTGGGGGCGGGCACAGAATTCCACTTCGACTCCCTCCCACAGTCCCTTAAAGCAGCTTTTCCACGATCTTCTCACCTGCACTGTTTCTGGTGAGAAACCTGACACAGTCTTCGTTTTTGTTTCCTGTGTGTCCCATGTCTTTCCTCTGGCAGCTTTGGAGATTTTTGCTCTCTCCACAGATTTGAGCAATTTTATTATGATGTGATTTTCTTTATGTTTCTTGTGCTCGTTCACTGTGTCCGTTTGTCTCCTTGGTTTGATGGATTTGTAATTTTGATCATGATTTAAAAGTTTTGTGTCATTTTTCTTCAAAAATTGTTCCCTATCCCCAGTCTTTTCAGAGACTCCAGGAACTCTTATATGGGGCTTTTTAAAGTTGCCCGATCACTCACGAAGGATTAAAAGATTTGGATGTGGATTTTTGGGATATTTTCAATCATTCATGGCTTTATGTTCCCTGATCCTTTTTCTATAATGTCTAATGTATTAATTCCATCTCGTGGATTTATTATCTCAGACGTTGTTGTTTACATCTCTACGGTTTGACTCTGGACATCATATATGTTCCAAGATTCTACTTAGCCCTTCAGACATATTAACAGTCATAATAACTGTTAAAATCCTCTCTGCTAATTGAACAGTTACTGTTCGGTTTCAATAAACTGATTGTTTTCCTCGTTGTGGGTCATGCCTTCCTGCCTCCACCCATGCCTGACTTCTGTGGTTGGATGACAGACGGTGTCACATTAACCTTCTTAGGAGCTGCTCTCGACGTGGCCCGCAGCGGAGTCTGTTTCCCATCTCCGCACCGGATCAGGGGGCTCTGTCGTTGACAGCAAGAGTCGCCCTCACGGACGTCCCTGAGCCCCGTGTGTGCCCCGCAGCCCAGCACTGTGGACCGGGGCCGGGGCCGGGGCCGGGGCCGGGGGCTGGAAACCGGCCCACGGGGACCTTCGCGCAGCGCGGGCTGTCAGTGCCCTGGGCTCCTGACCATCCACCAGCGCCTCGAATACACCCAGGGACCGCAGAGGCCGCTCCCCTCACCCTCCCTCCCTCTCCCCTTGTCCGATGCGCCCGACCTGCGCGCTCTTTCCGCGCAAGCCCTGTCGTCTTAACGCTTCTCCGGTGTCCTCTTGGCAAAGAGAGTCTCTGGGCAAAACAGACCCCTTTGGATCCCGCCTGGGCTGCTTCTAAGCCATGGACAGAGGCCTGTGACCATGACCATCTAACAGATTTAGTCAAATCTAGGCCAGAGTCTGGGACGGGTGGACTGCCCTGGAGTACCTCTTCGGCTCTGCTGCCAGACCTGAAGAGGTTAGGGGTGATACTTGGTGTGACCACAGCCATCTTCACAGATGCCATTAAGAACTTGGAAGAAGGTGAAGACAAAACCCTTGAGAAGTGGATTTTTAAAGTTGTTCTTTCTCTATCTCCCACGTCTGAGTGTAGATTACAGTGGGATACTGATTAGACTGTAATTAACCACAACTACTTTGTGAATATTTGTCATTTTCTACGGCATTAAAAATATACCCGCCCTGTCACCTGGTAGTATTACTTCTATTTACTTCCAAAGAAAAATGAATGCATAAATCCTAAAAGTGTTCTTTAAAAACGTTCATAGCAGTCATTCTTACTAGGGAAAACTGGATAAAACCCAAATGTCCATCAACAGAAGTGACATACAAATCATTGTATATTCACAAAATGGATTAATACTCTGCCTTAAAAACAACCACCTGTCTCTCTCCTCCTCTTCCTCTCCTACTCCTCCATTTTCTTCCTATTCCTCCTTTTCTCTTTCCTGTCCAGATCCCTGAGACTACCTAAAGTGTTGTTCTTTCCTCTGACTCTTAGCAGCTGCCCTTCTCCCCAGCTTCTCAGTCTCTTGTTTCTTACCCAAACGGGCAAGTGCTGTGAGAGGAAAAGGCAGAGAATTCGTTTCGCTTCCATTGCTTCTGCTCTCTTTCTGAAACTAATCCTGTGGGTTCTAGCTTCCAACAGAATTCCTTTAATTCAGACTTTATTTAGTTGTTTTCAGAGTGAGTGCTGTTCTGCGACAAATACTCCAACATAAGTGAAGTGGGCAATCCACATCTTCCAGATAAATTATATTTTCCTCCTTTATTTTCTTAAAAACAAAGCAAAAGTAGGTACTGGCATTACTGGTACATACTAGGACTTTTCCTTTTTAAAGTAGGTTTTATTGATTATGCTATTACAGTTGTCCCATTTTTCCCCATTTATTCCCCTCTGCCCTGCACCCTCCTCTCACCTGCATTCCATGCCCCCTTAGTTCATGTCCATGAGTTGTTCATATAAGTTCTTTGGCTTCTCCATTCTCGATACTATTCGTAACCTCCCCCGGTATGTCTTATGCCTCCAATTATGCTTCTTATTCCCTGTACCTTTCCCCTCATTCTTCCCACTCTCCCTCCTTTCTGATAACCCTCCCTGTGATCTCCATTTCTGTGATTCTGCTCCTGTTGTAGTTGTTTACTTAGTTTGTTTTTGTTCTTGTCTTTAGGTTCAGTTGTTGATAGTTGTGAGTTTGTTGTCATTTTACTGTTCATAGTTTTGATCATCTTCTTTTTCTTAAATAAGTCCCTTGAACAGTTTGCATAAGAAGGGCTTGGCGATGATGAACTCCTTTAACTTTACCTTATCTGGGAAGCACTTTATCTGCCCTTCCATTCTAAATGATAGCTTTGCTGGATAGAGTAATCTGGGATGTCGGTCCTTGCCTTTCATGACTTCAAGCACTTCTTTCCAGCCCCTTCTTGCCTGCAAGGTTTCTTTGGAGAAATCAGCTGATAGTCTGATGGGAACTCCTTTGTAGGTAACTGTCTCCTTTTATCCTGCTGCTTTTAAGATTCTCTCCTTCTTTGTAATCTTGGGTAACTTAATTATGATGTGCCTTGGTGTGTGCTTCCTTGGGTCCAGTTTCTTTGGGACTCTCTGAGCTTCCTGGACTCCGTGGAAGTCTATTTCCTTTGCCAAATTGGAGAAGTTCTCCTTCATTATTTTTTCAAATAAGTTTTCAATTTCTTGCTCTTCCTCTTCTCCTTCTGGTACCCTTATGATTCGGATGTTGGAACATAAAGTTATCCCAGTTTCCTAAGCCTCTCCTCATTTTCCTGAATTCTTGTTTCTTCACTATGTTCTGGTTGAATGTTTACTTCTTCCTTCTGCTCCAAATCATTGATTTGAGTCCTGGTTTCTTTCCCTTCACTATTGGTTCCCTGTACATTTCTCTTCATTTCACTTTGCATAGCCTTCACTTTTCCCTATATTTTGTGACCATACTCAACCATTTCTGTGAGCATCCTCATTATCACTGTTTTGAACTCTGCTTCTGATAAGTTGGTCATCTCTTCATCATTTAGTTCTGTTTTTGGAGATTTGGTCTGTTCTTTCATTTGGGCCATACTTTTTTTTTTGTCTCTCACAGCTGTTACTTTGTAAGGGGTGGAGCCTTAGGTATTCACCAGGGCAGGGCAACCCACCTTGCTTCGTTGTGATGCTATATGCAGGGTAGTGCTCCAAGAGGGAACAATGCCACTTGCTTGGCTCTAGGTGGGCTTTCAGTCACTTCCCTCACTACCCACAAGCTAATTGGGCCCTTCTGGTGCTGATTCCAGGTGGGTGGGTCTCTCCATTGAACTCGCCTGTGAGGCTGGGAGTTTCTCGGCAGCAAACCCCACAAGATTTTTTACAGCCAGAGGTATTGAGGCTTTATTTCCCTGCACTAGAACCCTGGGCTGCTCAGTTTGTGGTCTGTCTCACTCCCCCTTTGTTCCTCCCAGTTATCCACATGCAAATGTGGGACCACCTGGTCTGCCAGCCGCAGCCTTGCCACTGGTCCTCCCTGCCCCGGCTGCCCATCTCTGCCCCTCCTCCCAGTCTGCATGAATGTTTCTTCTTTAACTCCTTGGTTGTCGGACTTCCACACAGTTCAATTTTCTGGCAGTTCTAGGGTTTTTTTAGTTTTTAAATTTGTTGTTGTTCTTCTTTTGGTTGTGCGAGGAGGCAAAGTGTACCTACCTATGCCTCCATCTTTGCCAAAAGTCTCTCATAGTCCTTTTTTAATACTTTTGTCTCACCTGTTTATATCTTATCTGTTGTCTTTAACCTAGTCTGACTTTAGGAAGAAGAAAACCGGAGCTCCACGTACCCCTTTTTAAGGGGGCCAAATTTCCTCAGGAATAAACTACACAATTCCATGGAAAGAAAGTTTAAACATTTAATCATATAGATATAAGATACTTATTACTAACAGTGGGATTGATAGGGGAAATAGAGACAAAATCCTTTTTAGGGCCAGATGCCTTTTCTCTCCATTATAGCCTTAGATGATTACCAACAGAATATGTAACCAATTATTCTAGTGTATATTCAACCTTATGTTCTAGTTGAGGTCTTGTTACAGTAACAGCTGACCAAACAAAGGATGTTCAACCCAGGTCTGACCCTGAAACAACTGGCCACCAGGAATGTGGAAGCTGACCATCATGTTTCAGGAACCAGTAATGAAGACATTTATCAAGACCACTGTAAGGACTTGAGATGACAAGACTACATGTCACCAGAACTTCCTTTGTACTCCCTTCCCACGTTTCTCCTATAGAAACTTACTTCTGAAAGCTCAAGAGAAGGTAGATGTTGGGTTTTTACCCTCCACCTCCTCAGCTTGCCAGCTTCTTGATTTTAATAAAAGCACAATTATAATCCAGTCCTTGTCTTTGCGGTTTGGCTAAGCAGTCACAGGCACCACGAGCCCTGGATTCGGTTGCCCTCGAGTTTCAATACTGTTGCAGATCTTTACGTAGGGCTTTTGAATAGTTTACACAGACTGCAATTTGCTTCCATTCCCCTCTCCAGCCTACGTCCTGTCTAGGTACCATTCTGTTACAATCTCCTTGCCACACACAGCTGAAACGAGCCATTACCTTGTTACTCCTTTAAGTCTTTCTTAAAGTGTCCTCCTTTAAGTGTTTCTGTTTTAGGCACAGAGTATGTCAACATATGAATTTAGTCTAGTGCCCTAGAGATTGGGACAGATTGGGAAATTTTATTCCCTGTTTGAGTTAATGGAGAAAAACCTCCTTAAGGTCTTGATAAGTCTTTGAAATCATTACTTGGCAAGGGGGAGTTCAACAGAACTGAGGGTACTTAGTATGAGTTCCCATCCCCTCTTCTTCGACTCGGGAAATTTCATAAGGAGAAAGTACACTTCAGTGCAAATTTTGGAATGGGTGAAGTTGAGTCCTGCTTTTTAAATACTTTGTTGTAATTGATAATCAGTTTATCAATAGAATCTTCATTCATATAGTGAATAACTATATTGGTTGAATTTGAATTGGTGCACATCGATCTGATTAATTTAATTCAGGGGATTTCTGATTTTTGTTCTGTATGAACAGAACATTTATTCAATAAATATTATTTTGCCCAGCAACGTTCACCTCAATTTGATATGATAGGTTGTAACCATCCACTTCCTTCAGTAAAAGTGGCATGAATTGATTGATTCACCATGACCAGAGTTGAAGCCTGGCTTTTCCAATATGGCTACATTATTCCCTTCAGCTTCACTAAACCTTAGACAGGGTTTCTCCTTAAAGTAGGCCTCTGGCCTCTCTTTAGTTACAGTATTTACTTCAGAAGATCTGTAAGTTGTCTCTCCACCCTTTGAGATGTAATGCTTTTAAAGCCTCCTGCCAGTTTTACAGTCTAGGACTGTCTTTCTCAAGGCCCTGAGGACATCTCTCTGAAACATAATCATCAAGGAAGAAAAAGCCCCGACCTCCCAGTGTCCCAGTGTCTGTGATAGAGCACAAACCTACCCTCACCGGGCTTCTTGCCTCAAATTGTGAAATGATTTCCAGTCATAAAGGAAAGTGAATGTTTACTGCTCCTTTGACTAAAACCAATCACAAGCACAGATGACCTATGATTCCCCCACTCCACCCTTAAAAACTCTCCTTACCCTTTGTTTCACAGATTTGGGTATCCACACTGGGTCTGTGCTTTCTCCCCTATTGCTGGAGATAGTATCAGAATGAAATACATTTTTGTTTGTCCATCTTAAGCAAACTTTTTTTAAGAGCCCTAATATACACTAGCTCTCTGATACTAGGTGAGTTGATAAACTTTTCTGTTTCTTAGTTCCCTCATTTGTAAAATGAAAGGAGTTTATCTGACAGACTAAGAAATAAATGAAAGTATACATGTCAAACCATGTAACACTAACACATATTATACGTTGAATAAATATTTCCATAGCACCTTTTCTTTATAAAAAGAATACGCTCTGAGAACCCATTCAGTGATTTTTCTGGCATGGATCTTGGGTTTCAACCCATTGGAGCCTATCAAATGTATGGAGGAGCCCTGACTGGTGTGGCTCAGTTGGTTGAGCGTCAGTCTGCAAAGCAAATGGTCACTGGTTCAATTCCTGGTCAGTGCACGTGCCTGAGTTGTGGGTTCTGTCCCCAGAACCCCTCAGGACACACATGCGATCGATTGATGTTTCTCTATTACATTAATGTTTCTCTCCCACATTAATGCTTCTCTCCCTCTCTTTCTCTCTCTCTCTTCCCCTCTCTAAAAGATAAATAAATAAAATCTTATAAAAATGTATGGAGGAATGTGCATATCCCTTATCCGTATCTCAAGAATATCTTGTTGTTGCCTCTCTCTACCACTATGATAATGGATGTTGAAATCAAATCCCTAGAGTCTACTAAGCAAAAGAAGTGCCCAAGTGAGACACCACACCAGCCTTCAAAGGCTTTCATATAAAGGTGATTGATGCTAAGCATGGAAACAAATAAAATTACATAATGCAAAATAAAGTGAGAGCTATGATAGAAGTATAAAAACAGAATGATAAAATGAAAATCATCCCTTAACTACTTTTGAAAGGCAAAAAAAAAACTTTGGGAAAGATTTCTGGCCCATTATTTAACTTAAAAACAATGGGCTTAAATGAAACAATTCTAGGCTCTGATGTCTGAGTTTCCCAGATAGGAAAGCCTACCCTAGAATCAAGGACAACTGGTCCCTGAGTATTTCTTCTCAAATGTTTCTTGACTCTCTTCTGTCCTCTAGTGGTAATCTGTAGAATTACTACAATTGTTCCAAATCCTGCATTTCAGGATTAAGGATATGAAAAACATTCTGTAGGTAAAAGAATTACAGAGAAAATCATTTCATGTTCTTTGAAAATATAATCAAAGTGAATATTATCACAGATTTTCTTATAAATTTATCCTGCTTCAATGTTGACCTGCTAATTGCTTTGTTAAATTGGAGAGATAAAATGAAAATGAATAAAAAGGGATAAACAAAAGAAGTAAAATGTTATTAAGGATTTGCTGCATATCAAGGACTATATTAAGTGTTCCACAGGCATTCTCTCATTTAATCCTCACAGGAAACTGTGAGATGTATATATATATTCATATATATAAATGAATATGACAGATAAAAACCTCCTGAGGGTTAGGGTGGTTAAGTGCCTTGTTCAAGGTCACACAACCAGCCAGTGAATATTTGAAACCTTGCTATGCTTACTCCAAAGCCCTTGCACTTAGCAACTACACATTCTTCTCTATCTGTGAAGCATACTATGGATAAAATTTCTCCAGTAACAATGGTTGTAGCAAAGAGCCCAAATATTATCACTCCTTTGCCCCATAGTATACCCTAATGGTCACCAAATTTCTGTTATACACTTCTAAAAGTGTCTAAAGAGATAATGCCACTTCCTCACTTCACATTTGTATTTCGATTTACTTCAGTCTGGCTCTGACTCCAAACTAGTCCACCAAAAATACTTTTGTTAAGATGACTAAGGACCTGTGTCATTGAAACATGTGGATTTCGGCTGATCCTGTAACTCTCAACGGCATCGAACCCAGAACACCACCAACCCCTTTTTCAGAGCAGTTCTTCTTTTAATTCCCACTACATCATTTCACACTTCTCCTCCCCCTCCTCCTTCTTCCTCTCACCCTTTTCCTCTTGATCTAGAGCTTCACGTCAGTAAAGCTTTTTGGCTTATTTTATAGACTCCAATCCTCTGCTTAAATTCAAAATGAAGAAATTTCTTTTTTTTTATTTTATTGATTATGCTATTACAGTTGTCCCGTTTTCCCCCTTCACTCCCCTCCACCCTACACACCCCCTCCCACCCACATTCCCCACCTTTAATTCATGTCCATGTGTCATAAATTCTTTAGCTTCTAAATTTCCCATATTATTCTTTCCCTCCCCCTGTCTATTTTCTACCTATTGGCTATGCTACTTATTCTCTATATTTTTCCCCCTCTCTCCTCCTCCCACTTCCCTGTTGCTAACCCTCCATGTGATCCCCATTTCTGTGGTTCTGTTCCTGTTCTAGTTGTTTGCTTAGTTTGCTTTTGTTTTAGGTATGGTTGTTACTAACTGTGAGTTTGATATCTTTTCTTACTGTTCATATTTTTAATCTTCATTTTCTTAGGTAAGTCCCTTTAACATTTCATATAATAAGGGCTCGGTGATGATGAACTGCTTTAACTTGGCCTTATCTGAGAAGCACTTTATCTCCCCTTCCATTCTAAATGAAAGCTTTGCTGGATAGAGCAATCTGGGATGTAGGTCCTTGCCTTTCAGGACTTGGAATACTTCTTTCCAGCCCCTTCTTGCCTGCAAGGTCTCTTCTGAGAAATCAGCTGTCATTCTGATGGGAACTCCTTTGTAGGTAACTGTTTTCTTATCTCTTGCTGCTTCTAGAATTCTCTCCTGCATTTTTACCTTGGCTAATGTAATTATGATGTGCCTTGGCATGTTCCTCCTTGGGTCCAACCTCTTTGGGACTCTCCAAGCTTCCTGGACTTCCTGCAAGTCTATTTTCCTTGCCAGATTGGAGAAGTTCTCCTTTATTATTTGTTCAAATAACTTTTCCACTTGTTGCTCTTCCTCTTCTCCTTCTGGTACCCCTATGATTTGGATGTTGGAACGTTTAATGATGTCCTGGAGGTCCCTAAGCCTCTCCTCATTTTTTTGAATTCTTGTTTCTTCATTCTTTTCTGTTTGGTTGTTCCTTTCTTCCTTCTGGTCCACTCCATTGATTTGAGTCCCAGTTTTCTTCCCCTCACTATTGGTTCCCTGTGCATTTTCCTTCATTTCTCTTATCGTAGCCTGCATTTGTTCATCTAATTTATGACCAAAATCAACCAATTCTGTGAGCATCCTGATCACCAGTGCTTTGGACTGTGCATCTGATAGGTTGGCTATCTCTCGGTCACTTAAAAAAAAAATTGGCTCTGGGGCTTTTAATTCTGTCTGAGCCATCTTTTTTATTTTTATTTTCCTTTGGTCTGGTTGCAGCTGTTACATATGGGTGGTGGAGCCTCAGGTGTTCACCAGGGCAGGGCACCCCAGTGGCTGGGTTGTGACATTGTATGTGGGGGTGGGGTCTGAGAGGGAACAATGGCGCCTGCTCTGCTCTCTCTAGGACTTCAGTCCCCTTTGCCGCTTCCCACAAGCAAACTGGACCCTTCTGGTGCTGGCTCCAGGGTGGGTGGGCTTATGCACTTTCTCGGACTCTGTGGGTTTCCCCGAGGAGCCTCCTGTGAGGCTGAGAGAATCCCCTGGCCTCAGCCCCCACAGGTGTTTTCAGTCGGTACTCTTAGGCTTTGTTTCCCAGTGCTGGGTCCCTGGGTTGTGCAGTCTGTGTCGCTGCCCATTTTCACTTAGTTTGTCTGCAAGTGAATGTGTGGCTGCGAACAGCCAGCTGTCTTGCCTGCCTCACTGGGTCTGCTCGTTGCCTCCCATGCCCAGGGTCTGCCACCGGTCCATCAGCTGCCCCTGTGCTTCTGGGGTCCGTCAACTGCCCTCTGCGCCCTGCGTGCCCGTGTCTGCCAGCCACCACTTTTTCCTGCTGGGACCCCTCAACCCCTCTCCATAGACCTCCAACTCCACCCCTCCTTACCGGTCTGGATGTGTGGTAGTCAGACTTCCATTCAGTTCATTTTTCTCTGTTCTGATTATTTCTTGTTTCTCAATTTTTGTTGTCCTTAGTTTTGGTCGCGCGAGGAGGCACAGTACGACTACCTATGCCTCCATCTTAGCCGGAAGTCCCAAAATGAAGGAATTTCTTTAGCCTCAGTTTTGATTTTCTGTTCATCACCACAGATTAAAAAGTAAAAATGCTTTTATCCATATGCAGCCAAATTTGTATCTCTATGAGATGTCTAACCTCCTATACATCTAAGTAATCACATCTCCATTTTACAGTCCCAAATTCATCTAAAACTAAATATGTCACAAATATTTATCTTGATTGTTCTATACCAAATCATAACGTCTTCACCCCTACCTATGACCCCACATTCTATCCAGCTCTTCAGACTGTAACCTGGGAGCTATGCTTTATCTCCGCTTCCCTTTACTTCCTC
>PVIA01018352.1:0-13045 GCA_004024845.1 Tonatia bakeri
TGATTTATTCCTTGCATCTCTGCACATTGTTGTCCTCATGCTGACGGTGATCAAGTTCCATTACTGAAAACTACTATATTAGAGGGCTCGTTGGCCCCATACAGTAATTCTTGGAGCAAGAAGCTTGATTTAGTCCTCAAGGTTGTCATGAGAGGAAGGAAAGAGAGATGGAGTTGCTGTGTGTTTGGATGACTAACACAATTTTTAAAACTAGAGACAAAAACTGCCGCCCTTTATTTGTGTGCGTATTTGTTTAGCAGCTATATCCATTTCTCCTTTGAAACACCTTTATGCAATATACACGATAACCAAATGTTTGTTTTCAGTCAACAAATACAACGGTCCCTCACAATGGCTCAACTTATGACTTTTTTCCTTTGTGATGGTATGAAAGTGATACACATTCTAGAAACTGTACTTCGAATTTTGAATTTCAATCTTTTCCTGGGCTGGTGATATTTGGTACGATACTCTTTTATGATGCTGGGGAGCAGCAGCCAGCTGCAGCTCCCAGTCAGCCTCACAATCACAAGGGTAAGTGACCAATGCCGTACAGTGTATTCCTTGTGTTAGGTGACTTTGTACAACTGTTGGCTTGTGTAAGTGTTCTGAGCATGGTCAAGGTAGGCTGAGCTATGATATTTGGTAGGTTAGGTGCATTAAATACATTTTCAACTTAACAGTAGTTTCAATTTGTGATGGGTTTATCATGAAGTAACCCACTGTAAGTTAAGAAGCATCTGTATTTAATAAACCATTTTAGAGAACACACACGATTCAGCACACACATACACACAGATCTGAAGCCAGATAGAAAGCTTCTTCTTTCCCAGTGAGAATAACCTAACTTAAATGTTCCCCCTCCCTGCAACTCCTATGCTGGAGGGTTTTTGCTCCAAGGTTTTGTATAAGTAGGCATCTGCGAAATACAAATGCATGTGGGACTTCCTCTGCTCCCTTCCCTCTGTGCTATTCTGGTGGAAAAATCTGCCAGAAAGTGAGAAAGTATTAGAGAATGCCAAGAAAAATTTCTTCCTGTTCAGTTCCCCCGAATTTGAGAACAATCATTAAGAAGGCCTCCCTCTTTGGGACACCAGATTCCCAGCGCGGAGGTCAAAGTTACACTCATAGGCACAGTCAGTTCAGGGTATGGAGGCCCCAGCATCCTGGCTGGCCTGGCTTAGCTACTCTCACCACCTCTTTGGGGAGAGCACAGGGACTCCAATCCCACCTCTCCTATTTCACTCATAAAGCACTTTAGAATGCTTTTCTGGTTATTCTGCTGTTTCTATAACTTTTTTTTTCATGCCCCAGTTTTCTTTGCAGTCCTCTGTGTGACTTCATCCCCTCTGTGTGCCGTGGGCCTCTGCACAAAGTGCCTCAGCCAGTCACCATACGTTTCCTTTATTCCTTTGTGCCCTGTTGTGGAGTGCTTTTCTTTTGTACTTATCCATTCAGCCTGCTCTCCCTTCTGCAGTCCTCTTTCAAGGTGATGAGTGCTTTAGAAATTCATGACCAAGGTCCTAAATTATTGTAGTTGGGTGGCAGAAGGCTAATACAAACACCCCAGCTTATTCTCTGTTGGTTATTAGGTAAAGAAAGGCCGATTTTTTTGTTTGTTTTCCTTCATCTCAAGTCTTGCTCTTCTCCAGTGAATTCTGGAAAGGGGATGGTATAATAATAACAAAATGTCAAACCCTCTAAAAAATCATCCTGGCACAAAGGTATTGCCTGAACTAGGGCCCTGATTGCATATTCACTTTCTTTTCTGAAGAGCACAGAGCACCTAGTGAAGCATCTACTCGTATTTCAAGTCCAAGTTCAAGTCTTGCCCTTTCTAGAATGCTGTGTGCCCCTCTCCTCTGGGAGGTTGCAGCGCGCTGGATGCAGCCCAGTGACTGCTGGCTCCCACGTTATGGTCACCAGGCACTTTTCTCTCTCCTTCCCAGACTGAACTGTGACTTCCTCAAGCGCAGGAATGTGCTTACTGCCAGTTTTTGTCCTCCTTCCTCTCTGACCATTCTTTCTTGTGAGAGATTGCAAGAACTCCACAATAACTAAGTGCATCTCTTCTTTCTGGGCACACACATAGACCACAACTGTCAGCCCCTTGCAATGACATGGAGCGACATGACAAATTTTTACACTAAAAGTGACTGGAAGTTATGTGAGCCATGTCTAGACCTCGTTAATAAAACCTGCCTGTATGCAATTCCTACTCTCTTCTCTATTAAAAGTCAAATGGAGAGATCTCTGATGACATAAACGAGGGCAAGGACACGAGGAGAAGGAGAACTTTCTGAGAGACCTTGTCAAGCAGTCTCTCTCTTCGACTGCATTGAGTCATGTCATGAATAGAATTTGAGACCTATTATGTTAAACCAATATTTTATTAGTAGCATTTAGTCTAACCTGAGTAATGTAATTCTTTATTCTTTTCTCTGTGCTCATCTGTAAAGTTGAATTTTTCTTATGTTCTGTTTCCAACTGTCTTTTGAGTATTTTTATATATTATCCCTGTAAAATTTCCTCTTTTCTTGTGGTTCTAACCCCGTAGTCTCTATCTCTATGTTGCCCTACACCTTTCATATCTATATTTCTCTCTGGTCTCTGATTTTTAACATCAGGGTATTCTACAAACACCTCAAAGTTAACATAATCAAATGGAAAGACACCATCATCTGTGTCTACCCTAGCTACTCTCACCCCAAAAAGCAAATAAAAAGTTAGATGAATAGGCTGAGAGACGGACACATAGATAGTACACAGAAACTATAGAGAGTATATAAAGTACACAAAAGCATTGATTGGAAATCTAGATGGTTGGCAATATGGATGTTATAGATAACATTTTTTTTATTTTTTGAAAATAATAATTTTAACTATTTGAAAATCTTCATATTAAGATGCTAGAATTTGAAAAATGAAAATAAAATCATTTATTTTTCTTAGTCATTGGAAACAGGTCACAATAAGGTGACCAAACAATGCCTCCCTTTCCCTGACTACCAGGATCGGTGAATGGCAGATCACACTGTATCATCTCCTTACACTTCAAAGCAGCTCTTTCCCACAAGGTGCCCAGGGCCTCATTACCTCATCTGGTGCTACACCAATGCATAGTAGTCATACAGGTTTGGGGAACACTATAAACTCAATATTTTAAAGATTGAAAAATGCATCAGGATTCTCACAGGGGTTGTAAATTTTTTAAAGGTAAATTTAAGCCTCCTATTCCCCATTTTCCAAATTTATTTGAACATGAAATCCAGTTATCACACAATACCCATTCGCACTTAGTCTGTAGTGTGGAATGTACTGATCTAAAGTTAAAACAAATTTCACACCATTCTCTGAACTTTCATCACTGGTCCTGGACAGTGCTGCCTTCATTCCTTAGAACACTCTTGCCTTCCCTTCTACCTGGTCAATGAACGCACACAGTTAGAGACTTGTTCTGCAACTTTCTAGATCTGTAGCTCTGGAAAAATTATTTAAACTTTCTGAGCCTCTTTCCTCATCTCCAAAAATGGGAATAACAGTATCTAGATGATGGCGAGCAAGTAGTTGACAATAAATATACTTTCATTTTCTTCTATCTCTAGGGAGGCAGTGCACTGGAGTATAAACGAGATTGACAGAGCACACAGTGACTTATGTGCTAAATACTTTTAAAAATACATTTTTTTGGTGGTAGCGTATCTTCCTTTAACCAAATGTACTTATAATCATACTCCTCTGCTACAAGCTGAGTCTAAACAAGTCATGAAAGTTCAGAGAATAAAACCCTTTAAGGAGTCTGCAATTTTCTCCTAATATAATGCAAATCATTCAGCATGGCTTACAAGGCCCTTTGTGATGTGACAGGAGAATTACAGGTATGCAGAAATACACGTGCTCTCCTAACCTAGTGGCTTGGGCTACAAACGACTTCTTTGATTTGCTGCATGGTAACTATGATGGTTAATTTCATATGTGAATTTCACTGGGCCACAGCATGTCAGATATTTGGTAAATCTTATTCTGGATACTTCTGTGAGAGTGTTTTTGGATGAGATTAACTTTTAAATCACTAGAGTTTAGGTAAAGCAGATTGCTCTCCACAGTGTGGGTGGGCCTGATTGAATCAGTTGAAAATGTGAACAGACCAAAAAGAGTGATCTCTTCCTAGCAAGAGTGCCTTTGGACTTCATTGTGTAACCAGGCAGAAACCCCATATAAAAATATGATTTTTTTCCCTTTGTTTCCTTTAGACTTAAAGTGGCCTCGTACAGCACTCTGGCTCACCTGCCTTCTCCCTTGCATGTCTATTCCCTTCATCATTAAATCCTTAGGACAATGAGGGCCTTGTGCAGCTTCAAGCAATCTTAGAAACAAAGCCTTGAGTCTATTGACCACAGAGACAGATTTTCAATTAAACTAAAGATAATATCTCCACCTCAGTTGTGTTTCAACTCCAGACTGAGAAAAGCAGCAATGCCAGAAGAAGCAACACCATGGCTGATATCAGGACGGGATGCACGAACCTGTACTATAGCACCGACCAATCAACAGAGAACAAAAACCTATCTCCCTTAGTCACCATGACTAATGTTTTTTTCCTTATGTAATCATCCCTTAGAAGCCATCAGAAAACCAAGTCCCTGAGCATCAGCTCATCTGTGACTCCAAGGGTGGGCTACTTCCTCAACTAGTACAGCCCTTACCTTCTTGGTGGTAAAATCTTGCTTGTGTCATATTGGACTTTGAAGTGCACAGGCAAAGGACACCTTTAGTCTGGTAACAATGGTTGTATCAGCTCTTCCTGGTTCTATAAAAGACAGCCTTCAGACTCAAGCTGGAATACCAGCTCACCTGAGTCTCTAACCTGCTGGTCTACCCTGCACACTTATGACTTGCCAGATTCCATAATCACATGAGCCAATTCCTCATACCAATATTTCTCCCTATAAATACATATCCTACTGGTTCTGTTTCTCCAAAGAACTCTGATTAATACAATGACATGCAGATTTATTATTTTCTATGTACCCCATTAAGTGAAGTGGAATGTTTGGAAAGCACAGTGACTCTAGTTCCTGAACTTTCTATGGCATTATTTTCTTCAGGTGTCTGAGCTTTCTGTTTCCTATGTCTGAAAATAGCCTTTCTTTTCCTGATTCCCCCATGACTGCCTAACTTCTTCTCAGCCGTCATTGCTCATATCTGGCACTGTTTCTTCCCTTACATTTTCCTGGATGCTCCCCACGCAACCCCACAAAACTGCATCAGGGCCACTTCCATGAGCTGCTTAACATCCTGTACTTGACTGTGTCCTGGGTTCTGTAACTGCAGCCAGCATTTTGTAAGTGCCCACTACTAACCCACCCTCCACCAGATCCCAGGACACAGGAGTGAGCGCGTCCTTTGGTCTGCTTCATGTTACATTACTAACACTTAACCCAGTGTCTGCCTTGTGATGGGCCTTCAAATATTAGTTAAGTAAATGGTTAAATAAAAAATACATCTATATTTTCCAAAAGAAAAAAAAAAGAGTTACAACCTAAAGCAATCCAGAAACACTGTAACCCAGGAAAATTCAAGTGACACAGATTTCACATTGGAAGCAGCAACAAGACATCTTATTACTCAGCAAAGCAATGCAATTAAAATGAAATAGGGATTTTTTTCTTATTCTATTTTTTAATCTATATTTATTTATTTTCTTATTTTATTTTATGGAAGCAGAGCAATCCATATGAATGTGCTTTCTGTATATTTAACATAGTAATTGACTTGGGAGTCCTTAATCAGAGGTCACAAATATTTCCTCTGTAGGCATAGATAATAAATATTTTAGGTCATATGATTTTTCTTGCAACTACTCAATCTTTCCATTTTAGCACTAAAGAATCTATAGACAGGCAGTCCCATTTGTTCATTAATTATTTTGTTTATCTTGCCTGGTGATTTATATTCTATAAAATAACAACAAAGGAAAACATCAGTGAAATAAAAAATACAACCCACAGAATGGGAGAAAATATTCACCAATACATCTGATCAGGGATTAATATCCAAAATTTATAAATAACTTACAGTAAAAAACTGAACATCCCAGTTAAAAAGTGAATAAACACTTCTCCAAAGAAGACATACAGATGGCCAATACACTTAGGTAAAGATACTGAATGTCACTAATCATTAGAGAAATGAAAATTAAAACCACAATAAGATATCATTTTCCAACTGTCAGAATAGCTATCATCAACAAATCAACAAATAACAAGTGCTGGTGAGGATATGGAGAAAGGGGAACCCTTTTGCATTGTTGGTAGGAATACAGATGGGTGCAGCCACCATGGAAAGCGGTATAGAGACATCTCAAAAAATTAAAAATGGAACTGCCTTTTGACTCAACGATCCCACTTCTGGGAATATATCCAAAGGAACCCAAAACCCTAATGTGAAAGAACATAAGCACCCCTATGTTTATTGCAGCATTATTTATAATTGCCAAGATACAGAAGCAGCCCAAGTGTCCATTAGTGGATGTATGGATTAAACAACTATTGGACATTTACACAATGGAATACTGCTCAGATATAAAAAAGAAGGAAATTTTACCCTTTTTGAAAGTATGAGTGGACCTGGAAAACATTATGCTAAGTGAAATAAGCCAATCAGAGAAAGACAAATACCATATGATTTCAATCACATGTGGAATCTAATGAACAAACAACTAACAAGCAAAACAGACAGACTCATAAATAGAGAGCAGGGTGACAGCTAAGGGGCAGAGGGACTGAGCAAAAAGGAAAAAGGACCCATGGACATGGACAACAGCATGGTGATTGGGGAGAAGGGGTACAAAAGGATTAAATGGTAATGGAAAAATAAATGAATCTCAGAAAGAATCTATGGACAACACAAACAAATGAGCATGTGTGTGTGCCAGTAAAACTTTATTTAAATATACTAGTGGTGGGTCAGATTTAGCTCGTAGAATATAATTTGCCTACCCTGTTCTGGATGAAAGATTCTCAGCCTATGAACAAGAGGGAATGCTTCTAATGGTCCTCCATAGACTGTTATCTTCAAGCCCAGAAGATTTTTCATAGTCACTCTTTTCAGGGGCATGAGAAACTAATTGATATTACTCTCCCTTGTCACACTAGAGCATGTTGTAAGTGATAATTATTATTTAGAATAATTCTTCCTTACAGCTATACAAGGCCAAACTGTTCATTGTACACCCAGGAACTCAGAGAAAGCAAACCAGGGAACTGGTGAAAGCTGTGTCGGTTCCATAGCTGGAAACTTAAATCTGAACCTTCTGCCTCAGTTTGTCTGGATGTACAATATGAAGCTCTCCCAGTCACTGTGCAGTGGAAACTGTCCTACCACACCTGCACCCTCCCCTCCAAGTGATAAAGAATATGAAAAGGATCTGGCCATCAGGAGAAAGATTTCTTAGGAGAGAACTATTAGTGTGTTGTGAGCACTTCCCTTTGCAATGGAGAAGACCCTGTTACTTTCTAACTCCACTCAGTGTGTGTGTATGTGTGTGCCTGAGAGTGTGTGTATGGGGGGGGGGTGATAAGGGGAAATTTCAACAGGAATAATCAGAAAGCTTCAAAATGTATTTCCTGCATGGAGAAGACACAGAAGTCATTGTGCAGATCTTATGAGAAAGCTGAAACACACCACGGACATGGTTTTGACTTCCACCAGGAAACTCAAGATTCACTCACAAACAAGAACTTACGAGAGAAACACCCAGATTCATAATTTGTTGTGAACCACACCCCATGAGAATGGTGTGCTTTGGGGACTCCTGACCCTTAGGAGTCTTTTGAAGGGGAAAAACACATACCACCCCCAAATATGCAAGTTTGACATAATTATTATTTTGATTAGAAGGCAATTGAGAACAGCAGATGCAAGAAGGCTTTCTGCCCTCCCCCTTTCTACTTAAAAGCAGGGTATAAATTTCCCATGAGACATGTGCCTTCCCTGTACCAAAAAGTGAAAAGCATTCTTATAACCATAGTTAGGGAGTGGTTGCTGAAATGAGTCTTTACAAATAAACCATATTAAAATGGCCCATATCTTCTATTTGCTCCCCCCATATATTTTAGTCACTTTCCCATAATTTACTCCTCCTTTTCCTTTGTCTTGTCATGTCTCCACAAGTAATCACTTTTCATTAAAATAATATATAAGACCTCAAGGCTAAGCATTTTGTTGAAGTTTTTCCTTCTTCTTATATAACCTCTTATACCACATAAAATATCAAACTTAAGTATTTTTTTCTCTTTTAATCTGCCCTTAGTCAGTTTAATTCACGGACCCCCATCATAGAACTTAAGAGGGCAGAGGAAATCTTCCCTCCCCAACAGAGTCAAGGCAGCAGTGTGTTTCCTGTTCGTTTGATGTCAGATGAAGGCCCCACTCCTGAGGGAGCTGGTGTGGAAGTCTCTCTGTATCTTGCCCCGGACCCTCTGAGAGGGCGAGAGGGAGACAGCAGAAAGCAGCTGGAGGTGTACCTCAGAAGGTCAGAACTGAGAAAAAAGAGCTGCAATAGAGTAGGACTTTGCAGGACACTGCTAAACGTGCCACACAGTGCCGTGGGAAACGACGGAAGACAGCATTACAAATCTCCACGGCTCAGAGATGTTGAAACATGGCCAGCCGAGCTGGGCATCCTTACCTCGCTCCCCTGTTCCCGCAACACAGACACAAACTTAGAGAGACCAAATGGCAATTATTGGCAATGGAGGCAGGGGTAAACAGGGAAAAAATGGTGGAGGGGTCACCTGTGGTCTCAGATGCAGAGTGAGTCAGGTCTGACCTCGAGAGAGAAAGAACCCCATGTCAAGTTCAAGCTTTAACTCGTACAGTCTCACTACTGCTTTGATACTCTGTCTATGATTTAAAGTGTTGACAGTTCCTAAAAATAACGAGACAAACTGCTGGGTTCTGCGGGAGTTTTTATTCTGGAGCAGGGAGGATTGGCTCCACGTATGCCTGAATAAAGTTTCAGAGAAACTGGAAGACATAAAAAAACTGCCTTTGATCATAATTGCTGTGTTATTACTTTATACATGCCTTTGAAGAAACAAACAATTGTCAAATAAACTAATTTCTTTAATGCTGTGCTAACCATCATAAATTGAGCATTATTATTTGAAAGCACTGGATTAGATGACAATGAAATTGTAAGGAATTATATAGTCATCTTACCTATAAAGAGTTAATGATATAGCAGAGATTATTAAATATTTAAGTAAAAAGTATCATAAGAATGGTGCTTTCCTTTCACTCTCTCAATTTTTCAGGGTCAGAAACATGTGTTTCGCCACTCCAGCTATGACATTGACTAAGAGTACTTAATAGGCAGCCACGGAACATTTGAGGAATGAATAAATAAGTGTTATGTCATACAAAAGATTTTAAGATTGTTTAAAAGACAAGGCAATAGAAATCTGGGGTTTTTACAGTGCAGTTCCCTAAAAACAGATGTTTGGTATCACTGACATGAGGTTTTTATTTCTAGCCTGTAGATAATGGACTGAAGGCACCTTGGGATTTTGCATGATAAAAGCTCATATTAACAGACATTTACACAAAATTGGCTTTCTAACAAAGAGACTTTTTGAAAAACAGCCCTAAAATATTATCTTTCTTGTTTTGCTTTTTAAAGAAAAAAGGGGTGATTATGAATTGTTTTTTATTAAGGAATTACCATTTATCTTATCACAATATTTACTCTCATTCCATGTGTTTTATGTTTCCTCATTGCTGAGGAAAGACCTCAGAAATTTGACTGCATGAAATTAACTGTTGATTTTTACATTCGAATGACTGTGTATTTTCTCTATAGTTCTGATGGTTTTCCTAGCTTGGTGTTAGAATAACGCTAATGTCGAGGCTCTTGGTTTAGCTGATTGGTGGATGCTGCTGTTCTCTAAGTAAAGCCCCAGACATCTTGTTGCTCCTTTGAAAACACATCAGTACAGCTCCTAAAATCTAATGCAACTTGCCTTTTAACGCAGGTCCTGGGAAGAGAACTTATTGTAAAAAAAAAAAACCACACACACAAAAAAATCAGTAAAGAGCCAAAGAAAAACAATTCTCCCCCAAATGCCTCTTTGCAAGACAGGGTGAAGAATGTGAGCTCTGGCCTGACTGCTACTCCCAGGAAAGGGGCGAAGGTCTGAAGATAAACACGCATGCACACACCCTTGTAGGTGCAGCTGGAAAAACGAAGTCAGGTTTAGAAGGCCTGACTCCAAAGAAAATAGGTCTTTAAAATTTCTCTGGGGAATCTCTCATCTGCACTCAATGCTGAGCTATGTATCTCATACATCTGCCCCTCTCTCAATGAACAGATGCTGGGCAAAGGGCAAGTGGGAAGAACGCTGCTTCTGCTGCTGAGAACCCAAGAAGGTGTGCGCTTCAGATCCTGACTGCCCCGGGCCACCACCACCAGTGGCTCTTCTAGTAAAGTGCAAGTTTGTTCAGAGGCATAGGGCTCTGTCATTAAGCAGAAATGCATCTCAACTGGCCGGTGCTTCCCTGTGGATGACAGATTTAGAGGCAAGTTTAATGTACAATGATAATTCTAAGATGTAATTATACTTTAAAAATATATGTTTTGTTTATCAATGATGCACATATTTAATAACATGAACAGTTATTAGGGACACTCTGTACACAGTTCTAAGCATTTTTTATTATCTTGTTTAGTTTTCACAACAACTCTATGAATTACAGATTGTTATTTCTTCACTTTTTTCTCAGTGTGGGAGCAGAGAGACAAGAGATTTAACATATGACCAAGATCATAAAGCTAGTCAGTGGTGAGGCAACATTTGAACCCAGGTATCCAGGCTCCAGAATTTATACTCTTATCTTCTATATTTAATATAATTAATCACAAAATTAGTGCCAGGCTCTTATACTTCATAGCTCTGAGGTTTAAAGACTTAATGATTAGCAATATAATTAACAACGTTCTACTTTCTTGGACTGGGGTGTATATTAAATCACATATCTTTTCATTACCAACTAATATAACTCAACACTCTTGTCAAGACACGGCGAGAATATCCTTTGCTCCCCCAAGTCAATTTTATTCCCCAAGGTGCACAGTCACATAATGCAGTCTTGATCAGGATTCCCCTTTAAGCAGAAATCAGGCGTTTTATCTAGAGATCAAACCCACTAAAACCACCACCAGGTGTTGGTTACTTCAGAACATGGCTGTCGGCATGCCCTATCACCACTGTGGAAGACCCGTGTGTTATCACCAAAGAACTTCGGCCAGTGATGAAGAGTTCACTATGGTGAACAAACAGAGACCAATGTGTGGGGGGGGCGGGCGGGCAGTTCAAGTGTAAAGTCCTCTGTCGTTGTCATGAGCATTGTTGATGAAGCAGGCTAACTTCGGGTACAGTAATGCTGTGCTCATGCCACTAGTGGACTGACTGTGTCTCTCAGAGAGTGGACCAGCAATGAGAAGACCCTGTCCCCTGGTTATAACACTCAGAGTTCTTCCCATGCTTCCACTCCATTTTCTATTGCACTTTATTTAAAATTTATGTGCACTGACAGGAATGATGAAGTATATCTGTAATAACCAAATGGCTGCACTAAGATAATCGGCAATTCCTCCTGATTATCAGGCTCAATGAAGAGCTTGGTCAACAATTCAAGCTACTCAATCATTTGCTATTAAGTTCTCTGGTGAGAAAGTGCTGTGGAGATCAGTGTGTCTTTTACTGCTCAGTAAATTCACTTAAGGCTATTGCAATTCTGAAATTTTGAGATAGGTTCTATCTCAAAAGGAAAGGAATGGTGGCCTGAAGGCTTTTTAACTCAAGAAGTTCCCTGAGTACCACACAGTAGATCTTGCCTTCCCTAGTGTCCTTGGATTACTGCATACCAATGCATTAGTGAGGGCTTGTCAAAGCTCACACATGCTCTTTTTTTAATAATCTTTTCTAAGGCCACAGATAATTAATTACATTAGGAAATACTGATCATTTGGGGGGAAATAAAGTGTCGTTGGAGTTTTTGCTTTAAGAAACAAATGTCAGCTATTGCCAAAGGGTAAATGCTTTAAGATATACTGGTAGATGAAGGAAGAACCAAGTGACTACACTGATGGGCTGAGTTTAGACATACTAAACAGTAAACCTTAATCATTACTGTCTTGGCCTTATTCAGTTTTCCTGATAAATAAAGATTTCCAAGGGCAGATCACCTCAAGCCACCCCATGCCTTCCCTATCCTTCTCTAAGTACAATACTTAGAATCTTAGACTAAAAAAGAACTTGAACAATTACCTGCTATTTCCCCAGTGTGAAAGTCAAGACCCAGGTGGGTTGTGTGACCTTTGTTCTATACCCAGATGGAAAGTAGGAGAGCGGGGCAAGAATCCAGGTCTTCAGAATCAGTATGTAGGGCTTTCCTATACACAGACCACAGCTCATCCAGTTGCATTGATTTCATCCGTGCTGCTCATGTGACTCTAGGTGAACTACAAGGAGATTTCCAGTTCTTGGCTATGAATATGAAGGACCCTTCACACTCTTTCTCCAGGTGGGCTGTGACTTGAGAAGTATGGTGCTGCCAAGAGGTCAGAATGTTCAGCTTGATGGCTCAAGGAGCGCAATTCCTGTGGATACAGTAATAGAAATGCTCAATGGTGCATTTGATATCTTCATGTTATACATGAGCTTTACGTGCATGTTATTACATATTGAGTTCTTTGTAAACTCAGGAGACTTACCCTGACTGTCTTAAGTAGAGGCAAATGTTTTAAAAGAATCACGTTGGCTGTATCTCTCACTCTTACTCTTTTTTTTTTTTGAGAATAGACCAAGGGTGAAATCTGAATGCACAGGCAAGATGGTTTTGCAGCAAAGCATGCAAGAGATGATGAAGTCTTGGACTAAGTAAGGTGGCTGCAGAGAAGGTGTTGAGTCATTGATGGGTTCTGAATTCACCTTTAAGATAGCCAGCAAGATTGCTGCTAAATTAAGTGTAGAGAAGCAAA
>PVIA01018353.1:0-13036 GCA_004024845.1 Tonatia bakeri
GATACTCCACAGTTGTGTGGAATTCATTTATAAGGGCACGTCCCAAGGCGCTGCCACTCTTTACAAGTTTGATCATACCATCCTCTTTCTCGAATCATGAGCACATGCCTCTAAATTATTGATTTCCTTTTCCCTTCCTGGAATCAATCGTCAGTCCACGAACTTGCTCTTTGCTCTTTATCTTTTCTTTTTCTTTAAAGAAGTTTGTATAAACCTTTGAATTATACACTCTGATTTTTCATGCAGCCCCATCTTGTATAGCTTCTTTATATTCCTTAGAGCTGTCCCCTCTGAACTTTTCTTTATGTTTCATAAAATCTGAGGCACTGTCTCTCAAAGCAAAGCATATATAAGAATTATAGGAGGGAATGTAATAAAATGTTTGAAAGTTTTCATTTTAACAAACCTAGCATGAGATTCTAATGCTAGTGTCTGTGGTCTGAAGACCTCACTCTGAGACAGTCACAGTGCTTTCGAGTGGGGCTCACCTTGGTTTCTCTCCTTCACTCTTGATCTACCCTACATAAAACTTCCTCCTCATTTTCGTGATGTTTATTCATTCTTTTCATTTTTTCACCTCTGCTCTCAATTATATCTGAAGCTGGAAATGTCTCTCAAAATACTTAATTATGCTACTTTGCATGGGATTCTCTCCATATTATTGTTTGATAGCCAACCATTAATATTTTGAAAATGACTTGATTAATATTTTTATGATATTTTGCACATCATTCCACTGTGTAAACAAATTGGTCCTATCATCATCCCATTTCTTCACTTTCTAAAATGAATTTGAGATAACTCATGATCAGAAAGGATGGTAACTTTCAATTTACATGTCACAAGTCTGAGCTTTTCTTGTATGTAAATCACTAGACTTTTCTATTTCTCTTCATTAAATGTGTATTCAGAGCCATCAGTGTCTACATACAAAGCAGTGCCTTTCAACCTGATCATTTGCTGGCTGGTTGCAAATATTTGTTCTCAGAGGATACAGTGTCCCTGCCTATACTGCTAGAATCGAAACCCTGTCTATTCAACATCTGTATTTTTATACTAAGAAAAGCAGTCAAATTCATAAAGTTTCCTTTTTAGTTTGTTAGCGAGAGTGGGGCGTAGAAGAGCGGGATGTGAGATTGTGTTCCAAATCTGTATCCCTGATCATACATCATCCAGCACAATGTCAATCTTGCTTTCATTTTCCCCTGTAGAAACAACTGGTATGTTGACATATTTGGAGACAGTTATCATGATTTCCAAATTAATTCTTCATTCCAGTGGTCCTTCTGTCCCAAGTTGTATGACACTATTCTGAATTTTTTGCGCTTTTGCATTACAGAAGTTGTGCATCATTCCATCTGTGTAGAAATCATTTTGATGCCTTGCCCTCTGAACTATAAACCGTATTTCAGAAACCCTGTGTTCTCTGACTTATTTCATTACAACATAACATAACTCAAAGTGTAACTGGGGAGAACTTTGAGAGACAAACACATCAAGAAATGTACCAGCCCCACTCTGCATTCATCATTCCGATTTTACATACCCATCCTCTAAGTGTCTAAAAACTATTTTATTTCAATCAGTGACATTTAAGCCACCATTTGTATTGCCCCAGCGAGCACCCACATCTCAAAAAAGAATCCATCAAGTCTCAAAAAACATTTGACTGTCTTAGATGAAATATGTGCATTCATGTATTGGTGTACTTCTTTATAGTTGCAAATTCACTTGAATGGCCTATCAGCCTTGCTTGAATACCTGAAGAAGATTGATACCAAATTTTTTTTTAGATATAGAGCTATTGCACTAAATATTATGCAGCAGAGTTTAAAATAGAAATGCCCAACCCACTGACTGGTATGGCTCAGAGGGTTGGACACTTGTCCCGCAAAGTGGAAGTTCATTGGTTCGATTCCCAGTCAGGGCACATACGCAGGTTGTGGGTTTTGTCCTCAGTCATGGTGCATTTGAGAGGCAACCAATTGATGTTTTTCTCTCTCTCTCTTTCTTCCTTCCCCTCTCTCTCAAAAATTAATTAAAAAACACTTTCAAAAACAAATAAAAAGTTATAGAAATTTCTATTAAAATTGACAAATATTAAGTGGTCCTAATGTAAATCCAAAGAAGCATTATCCTTATCATAATAACTGAGAGTCCAGATGGTGACAATTTGCAGGGATATGTGAATGGATTATGTTCTGTTACCTCAAAGTTCTTAGACATACCTAACCCTCAGTTTCCTCTTCTGTAAAAGAAGAGAATTGAGCTGATTGACCAGTGGCTGTTGAAGGCAGCTATCACCAAATCACCTCAGTCATTCTCACTCCACTCCAATGCATATGTACGGGTTGAATTGTGTTCCTCCCAAAAGGTACAGGAACGTCGTAAACCCCAGGACCTGACAATGTGACCTTATTTGGAAATAAAGTCATTGCAATGTAATTAGGTTAGATGAAGCTATTCTGAATCAGGTGGAGCCTAATCTGATACAAATGGTGTCTTTATAAGAAATGAAGAGCCAGGAAGGCCATGTGGCAATGGAAGCAGAGACTGGAATGATGCTCCTGCAAGCCAAAGAACGCCGGATTGCCAACAACCACCAGAAGCTAGAAAGAGCCACAGAAGGGTTCCCCTGCAGCTTTCGGAAGAAGTATAGCACTGCTCACACCTTGATTTCAGCTTCTAGACTCTACAACTGTGAAACCATAAAGTTTTACTCCTTTAAAACACCCAGTTTGTGGTACTTTGCTATGGCAGCCCAAGGAAACAAATATTACTACTAATTAAGAAACTTTAAGAGTGAGGCAAAGGCATCTGTATGTTGAAAGCTCCACCCTTTTTGGTGGTCATTCTGTTATGACCAAGGTTTGGAATCACTGGATGATCTCTGAGTTTCTGTCTAACTCTCAGATTCTATGATTCAATGGGACATGTCTTGCAAACAGTTAAAAAAAAGAGATAAGGCTATGTGTATATGTATACTTACATTCATATATATTCAATAAGGTTGATAAAATAAGGTTGAGAACTACTAGCACTTCATGACAAAGTCAAAAGTTTTCCTCCTATTTAGGGTAATGAAGTCCTAAATGATGTTATTCTCTAGTTGCTACCCTGGAAGGACAAGGCACTTGAAGGTCAATTTAATCTCATCTTGGCAAACACATCTATTTGAACTCATTTACTCTTAAAGATATGATGCTTATTCAGTTTTCAGTCAGTAAGTGTTGGGGTACTCTTTGTGATAGGTTGTCATCATAACGGTTAATATATCTCCAGTGTGTGAACATCCAGTTCTTTCACAATTGTCTGTGATGATTGATATTAAACCATCATTTTTGGTCTGTGGCATCAAGCGCAAACTTATCTTTCACATTGCCAACGCCTGACGCTTCTCTCTCTTGTCTGGGTCTGTCCTTGAGACACCGTAATGTGCAGTGCACAGCCCTACGACAGCATCAGGGATTCCTACCAGGCCCAGAGCTGACAGGGCGCCCTGAGTAATGGCCGCAGACTTCCAAAACACGCTGATGGGGCCTCCGTCCACAGCTGCCCCAGACAGCAATGACCCTAACTCCACAATGCATCACATTCATCATTCATGGAAGCTGCTCTTCTACATTTTTCTCTCTATTTTGTGTCCTCACCACAGACTTCCAATGAGAATCCTGTAAGAAATGTGATTTTTTGAGGAAAGAAATCCAGAGGAAGAAAAGAAACACTCATTAGCATTGTTCTTTCTTATTATACATTATTGAACAGGACAAGATTGGAAATATTAGTCAAAAGTAATCAGGCATTTGGGAAATGGACAGGGCTGCTGTCTGTCACTGTCCTGTTTGTTGATATGGTGGATGCCATCTGGCTTCTGTCATTTACACATATACATACACATATACATATTTGTGTTTGAGCTTATTAGCCCCAATCTTGCGTGATCTCTTTTCTAGTCTAATAGAAATGCTTAAATGAGAGTTAAACATCATGACTATATAAAAACTGTTCTTAATCCTTTGCCTCACAAAGGAAGAAGATTGCTTACTTTTAGATCATTGCAGCAAAAATATTATTTTTATCTCTTCTATTAGAGTTTATAAAATGAGTGTATAGGAGGTACTCATCATAATATTGAAATTATCAGTTTTTGAGTAATTGACTCCCAAATGCTGTGAGGTCTGTAGGATTAGAGCCCATGTCTAAAACCGTATTCGTATCCCTCATTCCTTAGCTTTGTACCTCACATAATAGGAACTCAACAAACTGTTTTCACCTAAATTGTTTTTCCATAGATATAGCTATTCCACGGAAGCTAGTGAAGGAAGATCATACAAAATCTTGTACCATGGTAATGCTCACTGTGAAATAGTCGGGGATCACTTTTTATATGGGTATCAATACATGAAATAATGTGTCACACCGCTGTATTGGATTGGCAGATGTACATATAGAATAAAAATTCAGAAGAGCTGAAGCTAAGAAGAATGCAGAAAGGGTCTAAATTGTTCCAAAAGTATTTACAGGCATAGAACCAATTAGCAAAGTCTAAAGTGAAAGGGGATGTGCAGGAACCTACAGGCTGAGCTGATCAATGAGCGGATAGGCAAGGTGAAACCATGGCAGGCAACCTCGAAGATCAGTGTAGGTCCAATAAATGGAATGAGAAATGGGAGATAAGAACCCCATTCCTTGTCCTTTGTTCGGACAAGCAAACTGAAAATCAGGAAAGGGATATGTCATTTGGGCAACAAGAAGTCAATGATCGGGTTAAAAAGAACAAAATAAAGCATAAAAAGCTTAGCTATGTTTTCAATTATTAGTTTTTTTCAAAGTACCGGGAATTCCCCTGAAAGAATTTCATACAAACTTTTGATTCTAGGTCCCAGAAAGTTAATGAATGATTAATCACCCAATTTACAGAACAAGTCTAAAAAGCTAAGGCTTATATTTAGTAGCTGGGCTGGTAGACCACATTGAAACCAAATTATTCAGAATTGCATTTATACTTGAGTTTTAAGAGAACTCACCTACATAACTGAATTTAAGCAATGTTTTTGTAGTATGCTGGCATATATGCTTTAAGAAAAATGAAAGGGCACAATTTAAAACAACTGTTAGTCAACAGTATATTTGTTCATATTCACCAAATCTTTTCCTGCTCACAGGCCCAGTCATCTCAACCAACAAAATAATTCCGTATCAGTGGGAAAGTCACCAATGTGGTGCTTTAAAGTTTAAAAATTCGGTTTTTATTGAGTGGTGAACAGTCCCAAGATATGTGGATTTGCCCTATTACATATTTTTAACCATGCAAAAATCAGATGGATGTGGCATTCATTTGACTAAGTACTTGCAAATGTTATGTAGCATAATTACTTAATCACAGAATATCTGCTTACAAAAGCAAAAGCTATTAAAAGCAACATTAAGATGAATAATTATAATTTTACTAGTGATTTATGGGAGTATAATTTTTTTGCAGTAAAATGTCAGATCCCACGTGGTCAGCTCAATGACTTTTTTCCATAGAATCACCACCTATTTAGAAATATGAAACATTTCTGCCACCTCAAAATAACTTTTATTTTTAAATGATGCTAAACTGTGACATAGGGGAAAGATGGGATTACTTGCCTAAAATCATAAAAGTCAGTGTGAAAGCATAATTCAGTTTACAAATATTTGATTCACACATAGTCTTCAGGTGCATTTCTTTTTTTAAATTTTTTTAAACCTTTTTTAAATTTAATTTTAGAGAGAGGGGAAAGAAAAGAGAAAGAGATGGAGAGAAACATCAATGTGTGGTTGCCTCTTGTGTGCTTCCTACTGGGGAACTGGCCCACAACCCAGGCGTGTGCCCTGACTGGGAATCAAACTGGCGACCCTTTTGTTTGCAGGCCAGCACTCAATCTACTGAGCCACACCAGTCAGGGCCAGGAGCATTTCTAATATATTTATAATGATGGTCTTCCATGTATCTCGAAGTTACTTTGCTATTTTCACTATAATCCCCTCAAATATTTTTAAAAGGCATTTATTTGGATATAAACAAATATTATATCCTGAAGGAACAGTTCCCCATTGTTTCTCAGAATGCTTGTATTTCGTCACCAGTCTGCTTCACTCAACAATGATTTCTCTGAAGCTGTAGATAATTGTAGTTGAGAGTATACTAGTGACACCTAGTGCTTATCCACTAAAAATGTCTGCACTTAAGAAAACATCTATTTTCTCATGGTGAGCTACTGTTAATCAAGTTCCTGTTTGTGTGCAGAAAGTGACAATGATAATATAAGTGTGATTTCATGCTGTTAAAGACTAAACGGACAACCTTCCAACATAACCTCTTAACACAATTAAAGCAGAGTTGACATTAACACTGTGCACTAAAAACAAGAGCAGAGAATGAGAAGATCACAGAATGAGAAGGCACAGACTTGAATTGCATTTTCATTATTCATTAGAAGATACGAATGTCAGAAAGTTGTGGTATATTGGCTTAGTCCACTCATTAGGAACTAGTAGGTGACATGGGGGACAGAGGTGGGACTCTGGACAGCAGTTTTTAAAAATACATAAATAAGGCCCTTCATGATTAATGAGTTGGTTCTGAGAAAATTTTTCCATATTGTAAGTCAGGCCCTGAAAAGCAAGGAGCCCAGTAGGGAAACACAGTAAGGCTTGTGCTACGGGACTTGTCATCCAAGTTAGACGGACGAGTCTCAGGATCTTCTCTCTTGCTTCAGTCCAGGAAGAAAATCTCAGTTCACAGTCCCAACCTGTACAGACTTTTACCTTTGTAGAATCATAAGAACAGTGCCAAGAAGCCTCCCTAAGCCCAACCAAAATATTTTTCCATCTGCCTATCAGTCCTATTCCACCACTGGTAGAGGTCCCATCCCCGTGATCGATTATAATCCTGATATAGTGTTACATGCTAAACCATACTGAGCATGACTTAGCAGTTAATCTTTGGTTGATGGTGGTGAAGCAAAAGTGACTCCACAAGAGGGAAGAACCTTGCTGAAGGCAAGGAGAGAGAATGTTAAATTTAAAATATATACATATTGCAAACTGTCACTTATGGAATTGCCATCATCAGCAAACTTTAATAAATATCGAGGATGTTTGGGACAATGTGCTGGGTATGGAAGCATCATATATACACACACAAATGTATATATAACATTATATATAATTCTATCACATGATAGTTGTGGATGTATATTTATATATTTTATGCTAGGTTCTATATTCTGGAAATAAAGCAATAAACAGTACAGATAAGTTGGCTTTCCTTATGGAGCCTACATACTACTACAATATACAGATAACAATTTTAATAACAATAGTGGAGATAATTTTTAGGTAGCCATAAGTACTAAAAAGGAGAAAAAGGTGAGATTATGTGACAGAGAGTGACACAGAGGTGTAAGAAAACAAATTTCTGTCAAGGTGCACAGGACAGCCCGCCTGAGAGGGTGATGCTTGAACTGAGAACTGAATGGGAAGGCATGTGAAAGTATGGTGGAAAATGAGGTTCTGGCAAATACAGAGGGCTGGATTAGGAGTAATTTTGGCATATTTAACAAACAGAAAGAGGACCCACACAGCAAGAGCGGTATGTGGAACAATGTAGAGGGAGGGGGTAGAGGGTCAGGTGTGAGGGTAAGACTGGAATGAAATCTTGCAGGTTATTTATTATGGGCTTATTGTTTGTGTCCCTCCACAAATTCACATGTTGAAACCCTATTGACCAGTTTAGAGATGGATCCTTTGGGATGTAATTAGATTTGTACTAAGTTATGAGGTTGGGACTATCATGGTGGAATTAGTATCCTTAGAAGGGAGAAAGAGAGAGAGAAATTTCTCTATACTAGCATGCACTAGCATGAACTAGTAAGGGTACAGCAAAAAAAACTGGCTCTCTTGAAGCAAGAAGTAGGTTCTCACCAGACCCTGAATCTGCCTGCACCTTGATCCTGGACTTCCCAGCCTCCAAGACTGTGAATGATAAATGTTTGTTATCTAAATCACGACTCTATGGTATTTTGATATAGCTGCCCAAAAAGACTAAGATAGAAGTGAAGGCATGGAATTTGGAATCTAAGAATAATGCGAAAACCACTGGGAAGCTTTTAGGCAGAGAAATTATACATTCATTTCATTTAAGAACACTGTGGACACCAGGTACATAATAAATAAACAAGGTACATTTGGGGAGGAAATGACCTCAGGTAATTTATAATCTATTTGTGTAGGTAGGACACATATGTAACAAAACTAGAATCATAAAGAATGTAGCCTACAGTATGAACATACACAACTCCACAGCCTTGATACAGATAAAGATTTCTCCCAGTGGGTACAAGTATTACGTGGGCAAAATGCATTTAAAGAAGTAAGCTATGATAAGTTAGTGAACTTGCAAAACCCGGATTGTGCAATTCTACTGTCTTTGGGGACCTTACACTGTTACACTCCTGCTGGTCTCATACATCAAGTCACTTGAGGTGTCACCTTACATGATTTGAGTTTGCAAAAGATAAGCCCACTCTGTCTCTGGGTACCACATATTGGGTGTTTGATGGGCAGGCCAATAATTGTTTATTTCCCTGCAATACTCCACGGCTAGAGACATAATAAGAAATTCCTCTAGCAACTCTGTTGGAGAGCTAACAAAACTCCCATGCAACATCAAAATTGTTTTTTTGAATTTTTATGCTTTTCCCCCCTTGGATGGCTCAAGGTGAACATTGCATAGGAACATAGAGTCTTGTTTTGTTTTTGTTCTTTCTTTTGTTTTTACATAATTTATCATTTTGAGATGTTTACAAACAAAATAATACCTTCCACTCATTGTTCAGTTTGAATTTAGTATTTCAATAATGTTGCTTTCTGAACACACACACAGTTAGTTATGCAAGTTCCAATAACACCTTGCCATCCTGCCATTTATTAGCTTACTTTTCCTATTCTGTTATTTAGTTAAATATTGTCTCACCAGCCTCAGCTCTCCACCTATGACAATGCTAACTCCATCTCTAGTGAGATTAAACAGTCTCCAAGAAGTCTTTGCCGCGGCTCCCAGCCCACTGTGATCCTGCCATCTCTTCCTTCTTGTTTTCAGTAATTGCCTGCTCCCGACACCGACACAATACCCCGCAGTGGTCGGGGACACAGCCTCTCATTAGGCTGCAGGACTCATAGCCCAGCTTTCCAACTAACTTGCTCTGAACACTCCAGTAAGTTATTCTGTCTTATCAATAGAATGAGGATAATAATAGCAAATGCATGAAATAAATACCAGACTGATTAAATTAACTAGTATCGTAATAGTTTAAGGTCAAAGTTATCATTCGAAATGGCCTGGCACCTAGATTTTAACACATGTTCCCTACTAGTACTACTTAATTGTGTATGGAACCTCATAACATCTCTGATGGTGATATTTAACTCCCAAGGTGTTTCCTACATATTGTCAGTCCCTATCTCACTTCCACGCCTTTCTTTCCTACAATGTGCTATCACCATGCTCTCGTTAACTCAGCTCCCTGTGTTGTACTTTCCTATCCTAACACCTGAACCAGATCTAAAATTGCACTAAACTTTCTGTCTTTCCTGAGGCTTTCATTTGTTCTGTGTTCAAACTAAGTTCTCACCTAGTTCATTTTTCTCAGTACTTTCCCGTTGACACAACTGATTCTTTCTCTCCATTATCCTCCAATGTTTTGAACCCATTGCCCCAAATCTCTCTCTATAACCTGCTGGAGCTATTCAAGTAGATTTTAAAAACATTAAAAAGTAGAACTGTGAGTTTTCCTTCTTTGTATTCCTCACAGTGATAGTGATGCAAAATA
The DNA here is from genome assembly GCA_004024845.1 of Tonatia bakeri. Lineage (NCBI taxonomy): Eukaryota > Metazoa > Chordata > Mammalia > Chiroptera > Phyllostomidae > Tonatia > Tonatia bakeri. The sequence goes on from PVIA01018353.1 coordinate 9,861, forward strand.
TCTATTAAATAAATTAATGACAAAAATAAAGATTTTCATGGCTTATAATAATTTTTCAGTTTTTAAGAAAAGACAATGAATGTCAATGAAATTTGATGGACATCTGTGATAGTCATATCTTAAGTAGGTTTAGAGACACAGTTAGAACATTTCATTTAGTTTGACAACGTTTTCCCTCCTATCCGCAATAACACTTACAAGAGACCATTTCATTAGTGGGGGAGTTTTGTATGTTTACAGCTCCTGGAAGACAGGAATTTTATATTTACTTGCAAGCAACTGGAAAATTGATTTGACCCATTTAAGAGTCTAAGAATGGATTCATAATAACTCCCCTCAAAGAGTACAAAAAAGCAAGTACATCAATTGATCAATAATACATTTAAGAAGAAAGAGACCCAAGAACAAGGGAATTTAAAGAAACTGCTGAAGAACATTTTCTACTCAGAGAATTAAATTATAGAGTATCAAAGAGGGTCAGAAGGTACAAAACAAATTCAAAAGTGTTTCTTTAACTTGGGGACACCAGTTTCCGGGAAGGACCTTTAAACTCCTTCCTGTCATGGTAAAATCAACATAACGATCCTACTCAAAACTTCTGTGTCAAAAGAAAATTTATGTGACTTAGTCCTGAGTCAGCCTCCAGTGTCTATTTAGACCAACACTGGATTCCTGAAAAGTAAATGCTCTAAGCCTTCTCTTGGGGTCAACGTGATTCACAGACGAAAAATAAACCTTGGGAGGGCCCTGAAGGAAAAGACTTATGAATGGAAAAGGCTGAGGGGAGGTTTCCCATAAGTGCCATCCCGGGGAAGGGCAAGAAGTTTGCTTCCTTCCTGGTTTCTTCCAGAAGAAACACCAGCAGTCTGGGGGAGAATCTTTCCTATAAGTCATTGTCTAGACTTAGCTCAGTCTCAATACACAGAAATTTCCAATATTAAGAGATCTTGATTTTATCCAGCACCATCCCCATTTTCTCCCTATGAGATGGGCAATTTTAGTCTTCCAGTAGGGTAGATTACCCAATAAGATCTCAGGTAATTAATATGTACATTAAAAAATAAGTGAACAAATTATTCTCCTTAAACACTCACCCAGTTACCTTCTTGGAAGATCAGAAGAGTTGGCATAAAGTGAAGAAAGGAAAATAAACAGGTTAAATTTTCAAATCTATATAGAGACTAAAGAAATGAACCATTATTAAAAAGTAAGTTACCTTCCTAAGGCTTACTAGGCAACAGAAATATAGGGAAAATATACAATTAAGGAGAACTATTTGGAAATTCTTTACGAGAGTTGTAGGTGCCTACTCTAAAAGATTTAAGTTACATAGATAATAGCTGAAATAGCTATTTTAAAAGTTCATGCAAATGTAATGATAATTGTCATCCTTTAGAAATATAATATAGAAGAAAGACTCTCCTCTCTTTTAAAAGAAATAATTTAGGTATAAATCCTGTAAAGCTATACTTGACTAGGAAGTGATTGGGAAGATTTCTTTTCCGGACCTGGCTGCTGTGGCTCGGTGCATTGAGTGCCAGCCTGTGAACCAAAGCGTTTCATTCTCAGTCAGGGCACATGCCTAGGTTGCAGGCCAGGTCCCCAGTTGGGGGTGCATGAGAGACAACCACACACTGATGTTTTTCTCCCTCTCTTTCTCCCCCCTCCTCTAAAAATAAATAAATTTCTTTAAAAAAGACTATAATCACTAACCCAGAAAATAGAATATTATATTAAGGATAATAAGATTATTAAGCATGAAGTTTACTAAGTAAAAAAATTCTACATGTAATGCTTTTACAAAATGATTTATATCTTTGCATACTACCTTTCATCCACTATTGTCATTCATTCATTTACTCTGTAATGTTTGTTTTCATCTATTCTAGAGAAACAAGGCAGAGGCTGTTTGCTCTGCCTTAATTTTTAAATAGAGTTTTTTTACAGTAGTTTTAGCAAAATTGAGCAGAAAACACAGAGGATTCTGATATCCTCCCTCCCTTCCTGCCCACCCCCCCCACACACACACAACCCCCTTCACTGCAGACGTCCCCGACCACGGGGTTGCATTTGTTCCAGTTGATGAACCTTCACCGATACATCATTTTCACCCAAATTCTGCCTTTATTTTCCTTTCCTCTTGTTCCACAGTAATACATTTTTTGGTTATAAATTAACCACCACTTATTTATAAGATCATATTTTTTATCTTTTTTTTTTTTGGAGCTTGCTATGGCCATATGATTCAAATCTGCCCAGCAACATAAAGGAGAATGTGACTTGTCATGGTTTCCAGGAGTCTTCCTTAAGAGACAGAACAAGTGCATGCTTAGCTCTTTCATTCTTCAGCCCATTGCTCTCCTCCATGTCTGGAGTGCAGAATCCACCTTGGTTCCCCAGGTCACAGCCATGTATGGCACAGTGACAACATAAGAAGGGCATGGATCTTTGAAGACTTGGTGGAGCAGAGCTACATTGCCTTCCTTAAATTCATTTAGACAAAAGAAAACTGAATTTTATCTTATTTAAAGCACTATTATTTAGGTTATTCTGATACCCACAGCAATACCTATTACAAACTAACACTAAAACAAAGTACTAGACATTGTAGATGGTTATATATATGGTCTAGCCCTTCCTTGCTTTCATGATTCCTCTGATTTATTAAGGGAAATAAGGTGTATACATAAATAAGTGGGCTGTAAAAGGTATCCAAACTAAGTGTCATAGAGTACAAAAAGGAAACAAAAATTCTTGAAATGAAAAAAGAACTGTATGGAAAAGACAATGTGAAATTTGGGTCAACAGTGTGTATTAAGAAGGAAAAAATACCATTTGGGGAACAGATTGAATTAACATAAACCTTAAAAAGGCATTTGAGAAAATCAAAAGTGATCTAATTTGGCTACACAAACAGGAGAGACAAAAGAAAGCAAGACAAGTGGATCGGGGTTGTTTACAGGAAATGATGTCAGGCAAAAAAAATGTGTTTTTAGAGAACAGGATTCACACAAACCTTACACTGTGATCACTAACTTGGCTGTAATGTCAGTGAACATCCGTACAGAAGGCAGTGAAAAGAGGGAAAAGATAGCACTCCCCTCCCTGTGGCTGGGGTGACAGCATTTAAAGGAAAAGGAAAGGTTGGGTGGGCAAAATGTTGAAAAGGAACAAAC
>PVIA01018354.1:0-13043 GCA_004024845.1 Tonatia bakeri
TTTTCTTCCTAGGCAAGCAATTAAATTATATTTCCCTTGCAGAGAGGTGGCCCTGTGTTACTGAATGATGCCAGTAAAATGTGGACAGAAGTGTTGAATGCCCATTCCGAGGTTAGGGTTCCGTAAGATTTCTTGTACTATTCTATATGATCTCTCTACTCATCTGTTGTCTGATGAAGGAATTCTACACCCTAAAATAATATGCTTGAGTTATACAATAGAAGGAATCTGGACCCTCATTTTATATAATAGAATCTCTAAGTAGTCTCACAGCGTTCTATGGCATTAGGGATAAATAAACTTTTACTATGCAAATCTTCTTAGATTTTTGGCATTATTTGTGATAATAGCCAGATTTTAGTGGATGCATGTGAATATTTAAAGGCATTCTCACACTGAGTCATTTGAAAGAAGTGGCTGGGGGAAAAATTAGAAGAGCTGTGGTAAATTTAATTTATTAATCAAATTTCCCCCCACACAAAAATTAATGCATACTATATGGCAAAAGAAATGAAACTGTAGAAAAGGCTGTAGAATTAAAAGCTAAATTTCCTTGGCTTCTCCTTAGATATATAACTATGCTATTGATTTACTATGTAAATCCTCAAAATATTTTTCTGTATATACACCCTACATAAGAGCAGTCATGCCATGATTTTTGGTGCTGGTATGAACACTGATCCCTATACTTTTAAGAATTGGAGCTAGATCTAAATCTTTTTCATCCACTGCTGTATAACTGATGCCAGATGGTACCTTGACAATATCTGAGGTGATGCTGTGTGGCAGTACCTATTGCGATGACCAGAATTTATGCTTCAAAGATTTTATGACTTGCAGAAGATGCCAAATATCTATCTAACCAAAAATACTATGTTCATTCTAAATGCAATGTTAAAATATTTAAGTTTACTTTGATTTTTTTCTACTTGGAATGCAATCCAGAATTTTAGAATTTATGTTTTCTGTAGCAAAATGATACATGATTGCAGGTGAAATTGTATAATTTTCATGAGTAGAAGAACAAGGATGTACAGTCTGAATCTAAGCTATTCCACTCACTATTCCGTAAGTGTCTGGGGTTAGAGCGTATTTCCCTTCAAGTGACAAGTTTTGTGCACCTTCCCCTCTGACCTTACTGCACTGCTTAGGAGCCTGAGAATAGTTTCCCAAAGCGGGAAGGCCACTGTGTGCGGAAGTGTGAGAGGTCATTTGTGCCACTGCATCCAGATGGCTTTGAAATTTTGAAGAAGCTCAGTGTGCAGGCTGTTTGAAATCAAGGGCAGATTTTAAACCATATGGAAATGTTTTAGTCCAGAAAAGTTAAAATTTATAAAGATAAATGATTTAAAAATAAACCCACACTTGGACAGTGGCTAGGGGAGGAGCATTCTCTCAGTTTGGAATACTGTGTTCTTGGCTACTTAATATAAAAATGTGAATCTCTCTTCTTTCCTCCCCATCTCCTCCCCTTTCTTGGCCTCCTCTGACCCTTCATCACTTTGTTTCCTGCTTGCTTTTTTCTCAATGGGGACTTTATAATTTGTTGTTTACTGTCTCTGATGCAGGGACCTTACTGTCAGGTCTGTTGAAAGACTGCCATGAAAAAGGTCAGAGTAGTCATTTGTTTTTTTATGGAATCTCCTCTCTATGCTGGCAAAGCCCTAAATCATACCCTTGTTCTGTTAGACAAAGTAACAGACAAAATGGTTGTTTATAACAAGAGAAATAAAACATCGTTCAAAAATTCCTCACAGATTTGTTTATTTTACTCTCACCTTTAATCACAAGTAGAATTATTCTTTATTCATAAATATAGTGAATCTAAGCTTTTAGCTGAGCATTTAGTGGAACATCTACCCAGTAAGCTTTGCTTATGTTGCAGACAGCTACCCTGAGGAGTGATTTGAATTTAAATGTGATTCCCTTATTAGTTTCTGCTAACTGCAAATATCCCAGGCACTTAATTAAGTGGCTGAGTAATGTATGAATGCTCACTTCTGCTTGTCATGCAGAACAAAGTGATGTATTTATATTCCATGCACAATATGAAATTTAATGACACAGGCAACAGTAATTTAGAAAACCTTTGTTTTTATTGTCCTTGTTTTTGCTTAAGCAATTTCTCTGCTTTGTCACAGTTTGGCCAGGACAGGGATTTAAGACTTGGTCCAAATGTTAGCTGCTGGCGGGTGACATTTCCTAATAAACCAGAGGTTCTTTGTGCCGTCTAATGACTTTCAGCATTGGTAGGCTTTCATTAACTATGTTATTTTAGCTTCTGTGCCTTACTTTAATTTTTAATTTAATAACAGAGAACTATTACTTTACATGGCTACTTAGCCAATGAAACAAAAGGGCAAACAGATTCTACTAGAATTTGAGTGAATCCCAGCAAAGTAAACAAATAAAAAAACAACCAATACTGCTTTTTTGAACACTAGAGTGTGGGGAGCAAAAATATTGAGGCCAGGTATCCTGGTAAATGTTTTAGGGAATCTTTTTCATGTCTGTAGGTTTTCTAAAATTAATATTAATTTCTTACTTCAGGAATCTGAAAAGCCAAGAATTTTTTGGTTGGCATTCAAGATCAGTCCCAAAACCAGGACCCCAGTTTTTGTCTATCCAAATTTCTCTGGATCTCCTCTATGTTCACATAATAGTACTTCAAGTACCTGTAAATTAAATGTCTATGTTTTGTCGCTTTAAACTGGGATGTGCATATGTTTGGTCATTTGGACAGCTGTTTGCTTTGTCAGATGGTGCTATTGTGGTGCAAAGCAGAAGAAATTCACGTCCTCTTTATTTCAGCTTCTTTGCTCCATGTGTGAGGTTGAGAGACTTCTTTAATTAGAGTCTCAGCTCTGTCTGTTCTGGAAATCCTAACCTCAATTAGTTGACTCTTTATTTAGACAGTTTCATTTGTTTCCTAATAGACTTAGGTGGGTGGTGAATTGGGTCAAAGATGTGGCATATTACTTCCTTCCTGGTATAAAATGTATTTCGTACCCTGATTGTGTGCCACCAGAAAGATGCACCATTCATCTGAACCCTAATTCCTGACTGGATGGGGAACTGTGTGTAAGTGATGTCCCTTGCTTTCTCGCATACCTGCATCACTTTGCTCCCAGCTTCAGCTGCACTCTACCCATTCCTAATCTAAATAAGGCTGAATGACGTCAGGCTGCTGGGTGCTGCTGCTGCACAGTTCCTGTCAGAGAAGCCCTCCTGCACGGTAAATTCTTGGCAGTGCTGTTTCTTGGTGCCTCAGTAATTATAAACTGCTGTTCTATGTAAGATGATTCTTGCATACTGAAATATTCATAGGTTTATTTCAAATTAGTGCATTTTTACTTTTCTGCTCCTGTTATCAAAACCCCAATTTTAGGTATGCTGACAAGTCTCTGTGTAACAGAGTGGGGAAACACTGGAAAGGAGCAAAAATGCCAGGAGCTGTTCTGATCTAATTTTCCGTGCACCTGCATTTGATGGGTTTTGTCTCACTGGCTCTGAAATCAAATCTTCTGTCTTAGCCCCTTTAGCCACTGTGACCTCACCATATGCCCCTGACTGGAGAGAAGCCGGGTTGGCTGCTTGTGATCAGAGTACACATATGTTGTGGGGAGGGACCTCAGAAGGTTGCTGACAGTACTCCATTAGCCAGCAATCCCTTTAGGGGGGAAAAAAAAGATGCTCTCTTATGCCTGCTTCATCCGCTACAGGCTGTCTTCATACTCTAGCTAAAAGTTACCATTGCAACTTACTTTACCCTCCAGCTACAGGGCTCAGCTGGTGGATCTTATCTATCTTGCCAGAGAGGTAGCCTTCTTTTTTTTTTTTTTTTTCCTTTGTATAAAAAGCAGCATCTCTCAATACTCAACCAGTTATCAACTGTGACAAGCCCTGTTTGACTGCTCACCTCTCCAGTGGGACTTCCAGCTTTTAGGCATCAAGATTAGTGACACTCTCTTCTGGGTGGGCCAGTTTGTTTCTCAGTGACATGAGAGCATTGCCTGGGGTGTGCACTGGGTGAAACTTGTCAGATGAAATATAATTTTGCTCTTTTGATGGAGTTTCCAACTAGCTTCTATAAGCTGGAGAAATGAGAAATATATATCCCACTCTGTCTCTCCTCTTAACCACATTGGATTCTTTTTTATTTGAACATCTGAGCATACCATGAGAACAAAATTATCAGGCTACGAGAGATATTTACTTGTTCATACATCCATCTGGTGATTAAAGCCAGAATTCTAGCCATAGTAGCTTTCTAAATGTCATTTATGTTATATAGGTCACCCCTTCTCTACCACATACAGACGCACACACACACACTCAACCCTTGCCACTATCACCAAAAGGTGGCTGCCACCAATCCAATGCCAACAAGAGTCCCCGGTGTGGGGTGCATTAAAAAGAGACACTTTATTAAGGTGAATGGTTTGCAAACCAGGGAAACACAGCCTCTGGTGGAAGCCAAAAATGTGCTTCAAAAAGACAAATGGGAGGCCTGCTTTTAAAGAGAAAGTTCTGCCCTGTCACCAGTTGGTCTATTTTTATGTAAATAAGGAATCCAAATTTTCACAGTCCGATTGTTTCAAATAGCACTGTCCTGATTGGTCTGAATCATGCCTTTTGACTGGTCATTATGGAGCTGTTCTGATTGGTTACTGAGAATGTAAATGAGGATAGAGTTCATTTCTGATTGGACAGTGCAGGTCTCAGTCCATTGGTTGAAAGATGACTCCAGGACCTCCTTTATGAGAGTTGGCTCAGATGGCGGGAATACAGTGTGGGAGGTGAGCAGTTCAGTCTGTCAGTTTTCCCTGAAGTGCAGAGTTCATGGAAGATTCCTGTCAGCAATGGCTGCTTGACTGTGATTATGAATTTGAGCCCAATTAACTACAAAGAGTCCTTCAACAGAAACATACATTTCTTCTTGGGGTCAACACCATTAAATCACCTCAGTCTTCTACTTGATTTGTACAGTATGGGGCATAGATGCACATGGATCATTTTTTATTTTTGCTGAAGTTCAGCTCCCACTTCTCATACCAGCCCATCAACGTTTTCATATCTTCATCTGGTATCTAACACATATATTTATTCTCTCCTCTTTATTTGAAATCTGCAGTGTAATTATCACATATGTACTGACAGGCAGTGCACTGGTACTTAAGTGCCATTACAGCAGAGTTGAGCCTGGGTTCCTGCCTGGCACTGCTGTATATAAGCAGTTATCAAGGAGCTAGTTACTAGACCCCTCTGAGTCTAAGGTTTCTTGATTTGTTTTATATGGTAAAATTTATATATATTTCCTCCAATCCTAGTATAACCTCAATTTTTTAACTAAAAGATACACAGGGTGGAGCAAAAGTAGGTATACAGTTGTTATATGAAAATTAGTACAATAATAAATAATAATACAAGAATATGCTCTGTGGTTCACCAGCTCACAACTGTAAATCCCACATTGTGCAGGATAAGTTCTGAATCGTTTTCCAAAATGTTGTCCCACGAGAATCAAGTAGTCATTTTTGTAAAACATACTTTGTGACATGTGTAATGTATACAGTTCAGTGAGTTTGGGGATAAATGTATACCTTTGAAACAAATCATTACTGCCATCAAGGCCATAGATTTATTCATCACTTCCCAATGGTTTCCTACTCTTCTCTTTATTATATGTTATTATTTTTTTTTAGAGTTGTAATACTTTCATCTGTAAGAAATGAAGATGATGATAGTACTATTTCACAGAGTGGTTTTCAGGACTACAGATATGAGGTAGAAAAGATGTTTTGCAAAGTGTTTTGCACATCATTAGGGTTTAATCAATGATATTATTAATTATTGTTATTACTTCCTATTTTATATTTAAATTGAGGGCAAAAATGTTTATTTGGAATGGAACTAAGCCAGGCTTTCTTAATATATGTCTAGATATTTTTCAGGTTGGAGTGGATCAATTTAGTAAAATATATGGTCACACTTTTTTATGTTAGGATCATAGCTAGTTACACTGGCATCCAGGTTATTTTTCTTCATTTTTCTCACATGGTTATCCTGAGAGAGTCACTCAGTATACAGTTAGACATATGAGATAAGAAAGACTGTTAGTATTTGTTTTCCGTGAACCTAGATTATTAAGACTCACCTCTTTTCTTTTTTTAAATCTAGGTATTCCTTTTATGAAGTTCCCTGTATTTTCCAGGAAATATTTCGAACAGAATCTATTTAGTTTCCATTTTTGAAAATGTTAACCATCTCCACTTTTCTATTTTCTCCAGTATTCATCTATGGTCACCTACCATGCCAGTGATCTGCTTTGCAAGTGCTTTCTCTACTCCAGTCAGCATTATTTAAGCTTCCCTTCCATAAATGTTGAGAGCTATTAAACTAATTTAGCATTATTAAATGATGAGAGAAAATCAACAATTTTACTTCAAAACCCAGACTTGTGTCTTTTTAAAACCCAAGATTCAAAGAAGTGATTCAATAAAATAAATGCTCAGGAATTGAAAACATTTTTACAGAAGCTCAGGACACATATGTTCAAGTACTATTTATGTAGTACCTTCATTAACTATTGGGATATAACACAAAATGGGAAAAATTTATTGAACACTATGTGCCAGGTATTATTTGAACTCATTTTATAAATAAACCTTATTTTATTTGCTTTTCAAAACAACCTCAGTATGTAGAGTGACGTGATTGACACTTTATACAGGAGCAAAGTGAATTTCAGAGCAATTAAAGGTTCTTGCTCAAGACATGTATAGTAAGTAGACAGTAGAGTCTGGATTCAAAGTAAGGTCTCACGGATTTCATTTGGCTATTACGTATTTGAGAAAAGTGTGTATATCTTATAAATGAATCAAATGCTACATAAGTGAAAATTTGATATTTATATTATAGCACCTATTTTATAGGTGCTATAAATTAGCACCTATAGTCCATTTCACTTTTAATAAATGCTATAGGGATAGCATACTGAGCATTCAAAATATTTTCAGGTAGAAACTATTTATAATCTAATATATATATATAGGAAGTGTTTGTCTTTTCCTGGCCTTTTGAGATAATTCTGGCTTAAGGAATTAAAATAGTGGTGGTGGTGGTGGTTAATGATGGCACTGGTGGTAAATGTTTTAAAAGAAAATGATGTACATCAGAATGTTCAAGTTTCTTTTCTCTTTCCTTTTTTAAAATATATTTTATTGATTATGCTATTACAGTTGTCCTATTTTTCCCCTTTATTCCCCTCCACCCTGTAAACCCCCTCCTACCCACATTCCCCTCCCTTTAGTTCATGTCCATGTGTCATACTTATAAGTTCTTTAGCTTCTACATTTCCCATACTATTCTTGCCCTCCCCCTATTTTCTACCTACCATCTATGGGTACATCTTATTCTCTGTACCCTTTCCCCCTCTCTCCTCCTCCCACTCCCCTGTTGCTAACCCTCCATGTGATCTGCATTTCTCTGGTTCTGTTCCTGTTCTAGTTGTTTGCTTAGTTTGTTTTTGTTTTTGTTTTAAGTGTGGTGGTTAATAATTTTGAGTTTGCTGTCATTTTACTATACATATTTTTTATCTTCTTTTTCATAGACAAGTCCCTTTTACATTTCCTATAATAAGGGTTTGGTGATGATGAACTCTTTTTACTTGACCTTATCTGAGAAGCACTTTATCTGCCCTTCCATTCTAAATGAAAACTTTGTTGGATAGAGCAATCTGGGATGTAGGTCCTTGACTTTCATGACTTGGAATACTTCTTGCCAGCCCCTTCTTGCCTGTAAGGTCTCTTGAGACATCAGCTGACAGTCTGATGGGAACTCCTTTGTAGGTTACTGTCTCCTTATCTCTTGCTGTTTCTAGGATTCTGTCCTTCATTTTTACCTTGGCTAATGTAATTATGATGTGCCTTGGTGTGTTCCTCCTTGGGTCCAACTTCTTTGGGACTCTCTGAGCTTCCTGGACTTCCTGCAAGTGTATTCCTTTTGCCAGAATGGGGAAGTTCTCCTTTATTATTTGTTCAAATAACTTTTCCACTTGTTGCTCTTCCTCTTCCCCTCTGGTACCCCTATAATTCAGATGTTGGAATGAATAAAGGTGTCCTGGAGGTTCCTAAGCCTCTTCTCAGTTTTTTGAATTCTTGTTTCTTCATTCTTTTCTGATTGGATGCTTCTTTCTTCCTTCTGGTCCAATCCATTGATTTGAGTCCCAGTTTCCTTCCCATCACTATTGTTTCCCTGTACATTTTTCTTTATTTCACTTAGCACAGCCTTCATTTTTTCATCTAATTTGTGATCAAATTCAACCAACTCTGTGAGCATTCTGATTACTAATGTTTTTAACTGTGCATCTGACAGGTTGGCTATCTCTTCATCACTTAGTTGTATTTTTTCTGGAGCTTTGATCTGTTTGATCTGTTCTTTCAATTGGGGCATTTTATTTTTGTCTTTACACACCTGTTATGTAGTGAGGTTTAAATTCAATTTAAGTTTGCTGAAACCAACCAGAAATGGTTGGTAGAACAACCATTGTTCTACTATGTAGAACCAACCAGAAATGAACTACAGAAATGAACTATGTAGAAATGAGCTATGTAGAAGATTAGCATGAACTATGCTAATTCATAATGTGAGTGATGTTACTTTACCCTAAATTCCAGCTTTCAATAACTTTAGATGACAGGTCAAATTCAGAATTATGAATGCCATAAGAATAAGTATAAAAATTATTTTTTCTAAGAAAGCTGTACTTTTATTAATTGAATCTGTCTGTTTGAGAGAAAAAAATGTTAAAAGGCTGTCTTACCTGCTAGTTTAAATGTACTTTACACCCCTGACAAATCTCTGCAGAAGTCTCACTAATCACATATTGGCAAAAGAAAAAGCAATACTGGCAACCCTACTTTTTCCCTCTTCTCATGATGCAACACTCCTATTTCTAGGAGCATCTTTATGTATAATGCAACTGTCTGGTCTTATTTAACATTTATATACATATATATTATAATACACCAGACTAAAATTGCTAATGTGTACCTAGTGTTAGCAAATTAGCATGATTCTAATGTATATTTACAGGAATGACCTCACATTGCTACTGAGAAACAAGAGGCTGTTCCCCAAGATGTGGAAAGGATTGAAGATTTTTAAGTGAGTTTAACTGTTCTCCTTGCAGAGTAAAAGTTACCCCTTTAATTGAAAATTCAGTCAAGTTCCCAATAAAGACTCAGTGTTGTTAAAAGGTAAACTGAGGTATACTAAAATTTTGAAGAGTTTATTTGAGCAATCTTTGATTCAGATCAGGCAGCACCAAACTGAAAGTGATTATGAGCACTCCAGAACTGGAGTGGGGACAGGCTTTTATGGAGTAGATGTAGAAGCAAAGCAAGGAAATTCTTTTGATTAGTTACTGCTTAAGCAGTTGCCTTATATGGGAAAGCCTATTGGCTGTTTGTGATTGCTTGTTCTTAAGTTTTATTTTTTCATACGCAACTGCATTGACTCTGGCTTAGGTTTAGTGTGCTTACTAGGCTACCAAAGCATTAGTCACCTCAGTCTAATGGCCTCCCTGTTTAATTATTTTAACAGTGTGAATTTCTGGGGAATACTCTCATTGCTGCTTCTTATAGCTTTCTTCTTTGACTAAGAATTATGGGATGAGGCTAGTCAACCTATGCATTTTAATGAAACTTCAGAAGCATTCTGAAGTTACCTGAACTCTCTGCCTATATAAAAACTCCACCCTTTGTGTGCCTATGTCATGACCAAAGATCTGAGCTGAGGGCCAGTCTCATTATTCATATGGAATTTGCAGAATTCTGATCCAGTGATTTTTATTGCCTACTCTAATGGCTGCGAACCCTGAACAGAAACACCTGTCAAACTTTCCCTTAAAAATTTATCTAGATTCCTAATTCTGTGACTATAACTCTGGTACCCTGTATTTTAAGGAAGCACTTCAGGCAATTTTCTTGTGTAGCAACATTTTCAAACACTAGTCTAGTCAAAGCTGAATGACACCATCCTACTCCCTAGTATTTTCGTTCTTTCTCTCTTTCTTTCTTCTATCTATAAACATTTATTTTATTTTCAGACAGAGGGGAAGGGAAGCAGAAAGAGAGGGAGAGAAACATCCATGTGTGGTTGCCTCTCACACACCCACTACTGGGGACCTGGCTTGTAACCCAGGCATGTGCCCTGACTGGGAATCAAACTGACAACCCTTTGGTTGGCAGGCAAGTGCTCAATCTACTGAGATACACCAGCCAGGGCTATGCATGTTTTTAAACACTTACTATATACCAAGGACCATTGTGTAAGGAACAATAAGATCCTTTCCTGCCCTTAGAGATGTTGCAGTCTTTTGTCCTGTGCATTGTTGTCTTCAGGAATAGTTTCCATTCTCCTGTCCTGAATAAAACTTCCTTAGTCTGTACCAAGAGTGACAAATTAGACATATTTTATGTCAATCCAGTACTACCACACTCTAATTACTCTATTACCAAAAACAAAACAAAAGCTTTATTAAACTTTTTTTATTGTTGTTCAGTTATAGTTGCCCTGCCTTTTTCCTCATTGCTCTCCCCTGGCCCCATTCTCCCCACTCCCACAGTCAATCCTCCCCACATTGTCCATGCCCATGAGTGCTCTATTCATGTTCTTTGAATTGCCCCTTCCCTTATTTCCCATTGTTACCCTCCCCCTCCCTTCTAGTCACTGTCAGTTTGTTCTTTATTTCTGTATCTCTGGTTCTGTTTTGCTCATTTGTTTTGTCAATTAGTTCCCACTTATAAGTGAGATCATATGGCATTTGTCTTTCACTATCTGGCTTATTTCACTTAGCACAATGCTCTCCGGTTCCATCCATGCTGTCCAAAGGATAGGAGCTCCTTCTTTCTGCTGCATAGTATTCCATCAGGTAAATATACCACAGTTTTTTGATCCACTCATTTACTGATGGGCACTTCAGCTGTTTCTAGCATTTGGCTATTGTAAATAGCTGCATAGCATGCTGCTATTAACATCGGGGTGCATAGGCTCTTTCGCATTGATGATTCAGGATGCTTAGGGTATAGTCCCATCAGTGGGATTGCTGGGGCAAAAGGCAGTTCTGTATTTAGTTTTTTGAGGCAATTCTATACTATTTTCCACATGGTGGCACCAGTCTGCATTCCCACCAACTGTGCACTAGGGTTCCCTTTTCTCCACAACCTTGCCTATTGAGAGCCCTTTTTTAGCCATTTTACCTTTCTAGTTCTCTTCATGACCATTCTACATGCTACGGATGATTACATGGCAGATAAGTAGATTCAATGTATATATTTATAATCTTATTTTTTAAAGGCAGATTAATGTGTAAACAGTGAGACCTATCTTCTTCCATTTACTTTAGCAAACCTGCCTGCAAATAGCAGTGGAAGTGTAAAATTTCACTGACGTCCTTTCTAGCCCTGGATTTTCACCACTGATCTTATTCATGATACCCATTTCTGAAGATCAACAGATAATTATGCATAGAGATCTGCCTGAAAATAGAGATAATAAATTTATATGACTTGATTATCCACTTTTTCTCTTGGTCAAAAACAGACACACACATACAGGATTACTTTCTCTCTGTACACTCATACCCTTCCCCCATACTATAACATAATTTGCAACACAGCTCTGCAAAGACTGATGGACCTCATACCCAGCGTAGATTTTACTGGGACATTTTGGGTAGAGTTAAATGTTCCTTCTTAACCAAACACAAACACCACAATGTATTCCTACATCATAAGTCTTCCTCAGGAAGACTTGTGTCCTGGATAGCATTCACATGTACTATGATTTACTTGCTACTCTATCTTGTCAAGGTGTGACTGGCTACAACAGAACTGCTTGATATTTCATATGGCTGTTTTCATTCCAGATATAGAACAACAGGTATAATATTGAACAATTTTGTTCTTGCTGATTTACTGTCACCCAGGTTTGAGGGGTGTGTATTTGGCATGCCTTTAGAAATAAAATTGTGCCTTGCTACCATTTATTTTATTTCATAATACTGAAAGATTCCTGACTTCTGGCTAAGATGGAGGCATAGGTGGACACACTGTACCTCCTCGCACAACCAAGATAGTAACAACAACAATTTAGAAACAGAATAACATCCAGAACTGACAGAAAATTGATCTGAATAGAAGTTGGAGAACCAAGAAGTTGAAATAGACCTGTTCATCCAGACCAGTAGGAGGGGTGGAGTCGGGCAACCGGTGCAGGTCAAGGCGAGTAGAGCAGAGAGAGTTGGGACCAGACCCATAAGGCATCCGGGGGTGCACAAGACTGCAGCGGGTGGACCCTGAGAGCCCAAGAGAAAGCTGGCAGAACCCGGCAGAGAGGTGGCAACTGGCAGACCCAGTGAGGCGGTGACTGTAAAGCAAGGCAGTGCGCACAACCCAGGTTCCCAGCTCTGGGAAATAGATCCTCGGGACACCGATTGAGGATGCCTGTGGGAGTTGAGGTGCATGGAGAAACAACCAGCTTCATAGGAGAGGTCCTTGGAGGGTCCCATGGCATGCACAAGCCCATCCACATGGGAATTGGCACCAGAGGGGCCCAGTTCTCTTGGGGGAAACAGGAGAAGGGACTGAGGTCCCACAGAGAACCGAGCAACCTCCATAGTTCCCGCTCAACCCCGCTCCCACATACAATGTCACAACCCAGTGACAGGGATGCCCCGCCCTGGTGAACACCTAAGGCTCCACCCCCTACTGTAACAGGCGTGACCAGACCCCCCCAAAAAAAAAGAGAGAGAGAGAGACAGAGATGGCTCAAACAGAACAAATGAAAGCCCCAGAACTCATCCTTTTAAGCAACTGAGAGATATCCAGCCTATCAGATGCACAGTTCAAAACACTGGTATCAGGAAGCTCACAGAATTGGTTGATTTTGGTTGCAAATTAAATGAACAAATGCAGGCTATGATAAGAGAAATGAAGGAAAATGCACAGGGAACCAATAGTGATGGGAAGGAAACTGGG
>PVIA01018355.1:0-13034 GCA_004024845.1 Tonatia bakeri
AGTTTTTTTTAGTCAGAGGTTTTGAGGCTTTATTTTCCCGGCACTGGAAACCTGGGTTGCGTGGTCTGTCTTCCTTCCTATTTGTTCCTCCTGGTTGATCTGCATGCAAATGTGGTACCGGCTGCTCTTCCAGCCACTGCCTTGCTGGGATTTCTCTCTGCCTTAGCTGCCTGTCTGTGCCCCTCCCACCAGTTTGGATGAATGTTTCTCCTTGGTTGTCAGACTTAAATACAGTTTGATTTTTGACATTTCTGGTTATTTTGTGTTTTTAAATTTGCTGTTGTCCTTTTGGTTGTGCAAAGAGGCAAAGTTATCTACCTACACCTTCATCTTGGCTGGGAGTATCTGGATATCCCATGTTTTCTTTTCTTTGGTCAGAGTATTGTTAACCTTTGAATCTTCTTTTCCATCTGGGAAGTGAGGCAGGCTATACTACCCGCACTGAGTGGCTGGATTAGATGAAGAGGTGGCCGTAACACCTGGTACACGTAAGAGCCTTAACTCTTTCCTCAGTCCTTGACGGTGTAAAACTTCCTTTTTAAACATTCATTCATTTATTCACTAAAAATATTTATTTCCTACTTTGTGCTGGGCCCTGGAATATAGCAGAGGCAAAAATAGAAAAAACCCAACTAACAACATGTAAGGCAGTTAAAAAAATGAGGTAGCACTAAAGTTTCCTTTTTGAAATAACCTGATTCTTCTTAAAATGTTTGTTCAGCTATGAAATAGTGGTAGGTTAAGAATAATGTAACTGATAGAGAAAGAAATTGTTAGAATTCAGATGTCCTTTTAAAAACTTTTGCAGCCCGTTGATTCTGTCTGTGTTCTCTCGGTCCGTAATGGTTTCCTCAGTGCAGCCACGGTGGTGTCGCTGCGGGGCATGCAGCCCGTGCGGGGCCGTGTCTCAGAAATGCCAGCAGTTACTTGCATTAGAAATGAAATTGGAGCTGACTCTGATTAGTAGTAGAGTTTTTCTTTCTAATCGAGGGGCGCCCTACTCCTAAGAGCACTAACAAAACGTGAACAGTTTTGTCTGAGACAGTCATTGTTGAGTACTGCTTGTGTCCGTCACAGTGCCTTCCCCAGGAGGGGTGTTCAGGACCCAGAAATAGTTTATTTCTCTAGATGAGCACTTTAAACTTCTCTTTCTGGGGCTTTTTCAATAGCTACATTTGATGTTTATCCCTGTGGTGGACATCATCCTAGAGAATGTTCATTTCCTTGTTCCCTTAACTACTTCCATACTTTGGAAATGCAAACTTCTGTTTGAATTGTGTTTGTTTTTAAAATAGTTCTACATTGTAGTAGTGTTTTAAGTACCTTTAAGTACTTTAAAGGTACACTGAAAAGTATATAAGGAAATAGTTATTGATTTGCTTTGGTGCGTAATGTGGATCATTTCACACCAGAAGGGGAAAACTTCTTACATTTGCAGTGGTTCCTTGTGAAGATTTACGTAGCTGTTGTGCTTCTGTCGTGAGATCCAGAAAGCACCTGCATTCTTCTGGTTTCTCTTCCATGCTCCATATCTTCTTCCTTCCCTCCTGCCTCTTTTTTTCATATTATATAGTAAAAAACCTAGAGAAGGGTGCAAAGTCTTTTCAAAACTATGTAGTATGTAAGTGGCAAAGTTTGGACCAGAATCCCTGTTAAAGCTGTTTCCAGTAAGGTAAGGGAAATAAACAGCTATGCAAAATTTATTTATTTTTTGTCTTTGTTCAAACTAATTTTAACTTCAATAGGGTCAAAAATGATCTCTTCCTAGGGTCTTTTGATCCCCACCTCCCTGTCACCCCCAGAAATACTACACAAGAACAATGTGCGTACACCCTGAGTGCACACAGGTGTGTATAAATCGTGCCCGTGGTTGTGACATTGTGGAAGGGTTAGTCAAGCTCAGTGGAGGTGGTGTGTGTACCACAAAAAGGACGCATCAGACACCCTGCCCTCAGCTGCTGTCAGGCTTCTGGCCTGTCCCTATGTTCCGGACTGGGTAAGATGAAACAGACAAGAAAATACTCAGATTTCCTTTCCGAATCTGCAGCAGCTGGAGTGAACATCAAACAGATGGGCTTTTCCACCCTGATTATCCTAAGTTCCTAAATTTAGAAATACATGCTTTAAAAAAATGTAAATTACCCTAGGGGGTGGTGTAGCACATGCCAGGCAGTGCTAACGAGTGCAAATAGATGTCATCTGCTGACTTAGATGAATCTCGGCTCCCACTTCTGGGTCTCTGTTATTTCAGTCCCTTTACATTTGTTTTGTGTCACTGCTTTCCTTTCTGAAAATGCAGTGCCAATCCTCTTTTTACATGTAGATTAATACTGCATTAAAATGTTGAGATTTATATGGTGTGGTAAACCAAAATAATGTTTAATCTGTGTCATTACCCAAAATTAATTCCTTCAAACTGGGGGGATAGGAAAGAGACATTACATGAGAAATCTCTAGTATCATACGTTTGCATTTAACTAACTGGATGAATCTGGGAAAGTATTTCCTCTGCCATTTTAAAATGGATGGTCTGGATTTCTATGATGTACCTTTCAGTTACAAAGTTTTTTGTTTCTATAAATTACCGGTACCTATAAAATTATTTTGTACTGTGTTGTGTCCCCAGAATCTAGCACAGTGTCTGGCACATAGTATATTAATAAACATTGTCAGAAGAATTAATACAGTCTTTTATATTCAGTTAACAAAATTCAGAGGACAAATTGTTTAAGAACTGAGTGTTTTGTGGCTGGTCTGCCCCTATTAGAAAATTCTGTTTCCCTCCTGTATCTTATAGTTAAGTTGAGGAGCTCAGCAAAGATCCAAGGACATAAAAAAGCAACATCCAAACAAGTGAGGAGGTTTGAATATGCATATCACTTGCCATTTGGAGTGCAAGTTGTGTGGGAATTCACATTTTATGTCAATGAATATGTCGATAGAACCACCTTGATTCCAAAGTTATAGGCAGGAAAGCAGAAAATGATCTCTGAGGCTGTCACTAAAGGAATGATCAAGTTTGCAGGTGAGGGCAGAAGCAGGTCCAGTTGCTTCATGTAGGGGACAGTGGGAGTTCAGGAAGCAAGAGGTCAGGGGGAAGGGGGGACATGAGAAAGCTAGCCTTTCTGGGCAAAGACAGTAGATAAGTAGATAAGAGGCATCAAATAGTCTGGGAGCTAGGAGGAATTCTGCATGACTGGAAGGTAGGGTTCCAGAGGACCAGAGGCTGGAGACGGGGCCAGAAGGATAGGCAAGCACCAGATATCTGGATTTTATCTGGTGAGTGGTAGGAAGCCTTTCAAGGGTGCTAAAAAGGAATAACTTGCTCAATTTTGCTCTTTTAGCAATCTGACCTTAGCATTGCTGAGGAGACCAGGAGGGCAACAGGGAGATCAGTTAAGTGGCTTTCATGCTATTCAAGTTCATGTGAGATTCCTCATAAATATTGATAAATTAAGTGGAAGTTCAAGAAGAAAGACACATTCTTGATTAGTCTGAAGAACTAGGCATAATTGCTACTTCAGATCCCTCTCTGTTGCACCCCCTGCTCCAAATAAATGAAGACTTGTACAGAGAATATTTTCTTCTCAGAATAGGAGGACTGTAAGAAGGAAATGTTACATTTGTGGGAATTTCATTAATATATGGATATATGTGAATAGTTGAAAGGTTATTCATGTTGCATTGAGATCAAAGTCAGCCATTCATGTCTGTTTTCTAGTTCAAGTGTCAGCGACCAGTCCGCATCTCAGAAACCTAGACAGCCAGGCAACAGAGGAAATGCTCTTTAGTTAAACAGTGCCCACCTGAGCACAGACTAAACCAAACAGACTTTTGGGGGGATATACATTATGAGTGTGTTAACTAAAGCATCTAAAATCATAGTGTAGCACTTACTTGGGAATTTCACGAAAGTTTGGGAAATACCATGATGAATACTCTGAGCACACAGACCTTTTCAGTTTCTCTCGTCTTGAATTTGTCTTGAGAGACTAACCACTGAGAGTTTGACAATTTCTCCACACTTCTCAGAGGTCCCCAAGAATCTCTGACGTTCTCTTGTCCTCCAGACTCTTCCTCAGAGATTCTGATCAAATTGTACCTTGACTTCCTGGCAGGACCCCCGCCCACCATCCTGGAAGGAAGGGGGTCCTGACTCCCCTCCTCTCTCTCCTCTCCCCTAGCCCCCACAGCAGAAAAGTTCATTAAGCTAAGTTAGAGCCCTTTTTGACTACAGCTTCCCTCTCCACCCTCCATGTGAAATAGTTTTCCAAAATTAATGTTCCATTTATTTAGGGTAATTTTGGTATGGAAATAAAATATGATTTATATTTTAGTTGAGTGGAGGTAATTATAGCTTTTACTGTGGTTTTTGTGGAAGGTGGTGAGATAGTGAGTTGCTTATGACTGGTGTTCCAGTCATACTGTAGAAAAAAGGACCCTTCAGTGGGTATTGATGATTTTTTAAAAATCAACTATGATTAGGTACAGTTGAAGTATTCTTTTAAAGTATACATTTAGATGACAGTTGTATATGTTCATGAATCCACTACTACAGTCAAGATAAGGAACATTTCTACTGCGGCCTAGAGATTACCTGCCTCATTTTGCATCCATCCCTTCCCCCACTCCCAGGCTTGGGCAACCACTGATGTACTTGCTGCTACTGTGTTAGTTTGCATTTTACAGCATTTTTGTAAATAGAATCATTGCACATGTTCTCTTTTTGTCCAGCTTCTTTCACGCAGCCTAATGATTTGAGATTCACTCATGTTGCTGTGTGTATCAGTGGTCTGTTGCATTTCATTGCTGAGTGGAACCCTGTTGTGTGGATCTACTGCACCTTGTTCTCCACTCTCCTGTTAAGGAAAACTTGAGTTGTTTCCAGCTTTGAGACTACTGTTGTATGAATCTCTGTGTGAACACACTTTCAATTTGGGGGGATAAATAATTATGAGTAGAATGGTTGGTGTTTAATTTTCTAAGAAACTGCCAAGCCGTTTTCCAAAGTAGTTGTACCATTTTTTTGACCACCTATTACCATTGTATTAGAATTTTAGTTGTTTCACATTATTGTAAATTTTGATGGCCAACTTTTTAAGAATTAGCCATTTTAATGTGTGTGTAGTGATTTCTCATGGTTTTTGTTTATATTTCCCTGGATATTAGTGATGCTGAGCATCTCTGCACGTGCTTAGTGGCTGAATTCCTTTGGTGAAGTGTGTGTTCTGAATTTTCCTCATCTTTTAAAAATAAGTTGTTTGTCTTATTATTGAGTTGTAAGAGTTATTTCTGTATTATGGGTACTATATTCTTCATCAGATACATGTATGAAGAAATATTTTCTGCCATTCTGTGGGTTGCTTTTTTACTTTATTAATGGTATCTTTTGAAGAGCAAATGTTTAATGTTTTCAATTTTGGAAAGTTCACTATATTTTCTTTTATGGGTTGTGTATTTTCTTATCTAAGAAATTATGTCCATCCAAAAGTTGCAGATATTGTTTTCTGTTTTCATCTAGGAGGTGTATAAGTTTAACTTTTAGTTCAAGTCTATAATTTATTTTGAATTAATTTCTGTGTATGTTGTGAGGTAAGTGTAAATGTTCATTTTTTAAATGCATATATTCAGGACTTTTTCTTTTTAAAAGATGTTCTTATCCCCATTTAATTACCTCTTATCTTTATTATTATTTCCTCTACTTAATTTTTATTTATTTATGATTCTTTCAGTGAAAACATAAATCACTGATTTTAGACCTTTTCCCCCTAACGTAACCACGTACAGGTATACATTTCTGGTAAACACTGTTTTTCTTCTTCCCATGCATTTTGATTACCATTGTGATCTCTGCTTTGGTCCACATGTCTCTTAAAAATTTTGAATTTAATTAATTTTGAATCACTTGAAGGTTTCCCTAGGTATACAGAGTCTGTCCAGAAAGTATCCAGCCACACAGGACAAATAGAGACATTCATGGAAGAAGATAGAAGAAACAGTGTACACAGGACAATGATGCCTCAGGCTCCTTCAAAGTACGCACCTTGGGACCTCACACAGTCCTCCTTCCTCTCGCCATCAGCTGCCCCATCGTATTTTCCTGTATTCCATTGATGGTCTGAAATCTTTTCCCTTTCAAAGGTGATTTTAGTTTTGGGAAAAGCCAGAAGTTGCAGGGTGCCAAATCTGGGCTGTATGGGGGTTGAGTCACCTGGGTGATTTGATGTTTCACCAAAAAACTCTGCATGAGACGTCATGCATGAGGGGGCGTGTTGTGATAAAGCTGCCAATCGCCATGCCCACAGCTGTGGCCTGCTGAATCACGGAAATAGTTTTTATGGAGGAATGCTCAAGCTTAACACAAAATTTGATGCAGATTCATTGCTCTACTTGATCATTTTGAATGTGATGGCCACACAGTGCACATGCTCACTCAATGGCATTTACCACCCCCACTGACTGGTACAGCGAAGTTACTGTTTATGCATGTGCATTCCAGTCCACTTTCCTTGGTGCCAGGTTTCACTGATGCCTCGTAAACCATTCTTGTTATATTAATAATGGTTGGACTTTTTCCAGACCTCATATTATTATTATCAATTTCTAACTTAATTCCTCTTTCATCAGAAAATATACTGTGTGTGATGTTCTTCATTTTAAATTGATCGGAATTTGTTTTTTTAGAAAACACATGCTCTCTCTTAGAGAATGTACCATGTGTGCTTAAAAATAATTCATATTATTCAGTTATTGGAGATCAAGGTGATAATGTTGTTCTGATAATCTTCTTTCATTATTTTTTGGTCCATTGTTCATCAGTTGCTGAGAGAGGGATGTTAAAATCTTCTATGACTGTTTTGTCTCCCGGTAGTTTATAAATTTTTAGTTCATGTGCTTTGAAGGGTCTGTAATCAGGGTAATACACTTATTATGATGGGTAATACATCAGGGTAATACATTTATGATGACTATATCTTCCAGATGAATTAACTCTTATCATTATGAATTGTTCATCTTTATCTTTGGTCTTACTTTTTGTGCTTAGTTTTATTTGTCTGATTTTATTATAACTCTTTCAGACTTTTTATAGTTATAATTTGCATGGTCTATCTTTTCCCATGCATTTATTTCTGGCTTATCTGTGTCTTTATATTTGATGCATACCTCTTGTAGATAGCATATACATGGGTCTATGTTTTTAATATATTCTGTTAATTATCTGTTGACATCTTATGTTATTATATTTTTTGGTGATTGCTCTAGAAATTATAATATTCATCTTTAACTTCTCATGGTATAATTAGGTTTAATATTGTACTTTTTCACCCAAAATATAGAAATCTTGCAAATATAGAAGTCCCTTTACCCTAAGTCCCACTGTCTTCTATGTGATTGATGCTATATGTCTTAAACTTACATATATTATAAACTCAAATGACAATTTATTTGTTAATGGTTATATTTATTTTAAAGAAGTTGAGAGAAAGATATCATTTTATGCTTACCTAGATTGTAATGATTTCTGATGCTTTTAATTCATTCATGAAGATTCATATTATCCTCTGGCATCATTTCCCGTCAGCCTAAGAATTCCCTTGAACAATTCTTACTGTGTGGGTCTTCTCACGACAAATGTTCTTGTGTTTCTCTATCTGAAATGTCTTTGCTTCTGCTTTATCCTTCAAGGCTATTTTTTGCTGAATAGAGTATTTCTAGGTTGAGTTTTTTTTGTCTTTTGTTACTTTGAAGGGATTCCACTGTCTTCTGGCTTCTGTGGCTTTGGATAAGAAGTCTGCAGTCATTGGAATTATTCCTCCTGTGTGTGTAATGTTTTAATTTTTCTGACTGCTTTTAAGATTGCCTCTTAGTTAAAAAAAATTTGACTATGACATTCCTAAGAGTAGTGATTTTAAAATTTATCCTGTTTGGTTTTTACTGAGTCTCTTAAATCTATACATTTAGGCCGTTCACCAGATTTTGGGAGTTTGTGGCCATTTATCTTCAAATATTTTTCTTGCCCTATTTATTTTCCTCTTTCTTGGAATATAATGACTGTGTGCTAACATTTTGAAATTAGTACAGATATCCCTTATATTTTGTTCATGTTTTAAAAATCTTTCTTCTTCAGTTTGGATGATTTCTGTTACTCAGGCCACAAGTTCATTGATTCTGCTCCCCCCCTCCCATTCTGCTCTGATGCCTACCCAGTGAATTTTTAAATTTCAGATTTTTTCCAGTTCTAAAATTTTTATTTTGTTTTTTCCTGTTTTTTTAAACTAAGATTTCCTGTGTTTTCATTCATTACAAGTATATTTTCTTTCTTTGTAACATAGTAATAGCTAAATTAAAATTCTTGTCTGATAATTTCAGGATCTGCTTTATGTTGAGGTTAGCATCTGTCAGCTGCCTTTTTCTGTAAAAATAGCTCAAATTTTCTTAACTTTTTTTATTTGGAGTAATTATTGTTGACCTTGTGAATGTTATATTGTGGAGACTGTTTCTGTTACCTCACTCTGAACTATGTTGATATTTTTTCCTTTTAAGCAGCCATTTGAATTGTCTCACCTGTTGTGGTGGCAGCTCAGATCTCACTGTAGGCTGTCTCATGTCTGTCCTGTACATTCGTGGTCCAGGGGTCAGCCAGACTTGTGAATTGTTTATACAAAATTTTGGGTTGTCTGTTCTTTTTTTCAGGGTGGCCTTTGTTTCCTTGGACCATGTTTTTTTTTTTTTTCCTTTCTTTTTGTTCCTGCCAGAAAGACAGCAGATTTTTGTATTGGAGTTTTAGTCTCCACATGCTGTAACCATAATGGATGATGGCTCATGTCACAGTTAAGACTAATTTTGGTCTTCCCCATTCATGAATGCTACAAGGGTCTTACAGAGACTTGAGCAGAGTTTTTATAGAGAATTTCATGTTTTCATTCTCTGTCTTCTTCCCAGGGTTTTCCCTCACTGGTAGGTATGGTGTCCCTTAGCCCCTTTCCTCGGTTCTTCTGGTCATTAAAAAGATGAGTTTTAATGGGGGGTTAGCTGTCCAGCAACACAACTGTGGCTGTTATCATGGCAAAGCCACAAACTCGAAACTCACCGCACCCTGGTCAGTTCTTCCAAGTTTAGGCTTCATTTCCAAAGATGTTGACTTTTGTTCATTTGCCAGATCCCTCCAGTACTTGTCTTTATAGGTTATCCAGAGTGCATGGTTGTTATTTTGGGGGTTGTCCAGAGTGTATGGTTGTTATTTTGAGGGAATTTTGTCAAATTTGTTAGGAGCTTATTCTTCCATACCAGAAGCAGACCTTGCAATGGTTTATTTTCCTAAGTACCTACTTAACCTCTAAGTAGGGAGGTTTGATTAAATGACTTCTTAGTTCATTTTTAACTAGTACAATTCCTTGCATTTAAAATTATACTTAAGGTAGTCAGATGGTCTGTTTTTTGGCTACCAGGCTTGAGTACTGAGGTATTAAGAGAAGGATTGTACTATTTGCTAACAAAGGAATGGTTCCTATCTTTCTTGCCTTGCCCTTCCTGTTGTATTTATCTGTATTCCTTTTAAACAAGGCTGCTGGGGAATCCCCCTTGAACTCTCCCCTCATGCATGCCACTTTGCCAGAGGAAGCTCTGTTCTTGGGTATACTCTGTCTTCTATGCAGGGAGGTCCCTGGCTCTGAGATAGGAGTCTGAAGGAGAATGGAAAACAAGCTGATACAGTGCAGGGCCCCTGAGGGCAGCCTGTGGGATAACTCTTCTCGTCCCAAATGCCTCTCCTTTCCCTGCATGTGTCATGCCTCCGTCTTTTCTTCCCCCCTGTTTGGTCATTCCTCTTTCTCCTCTTCTCATTCTGCTTATTGATTTTACTAAATTAACACTCAAGACTATTACATCAAAATAGTATCTTATGTTTTCTAGACAGTAAAACATTATTTTACTTCTTAAATGGTCTGTATAATTTGAAATCTTGGTATTACATACTTCAGAGTAGATGTTAGGTCTGCTGTAGTATCTTGCTTTTCTCAGCTTGTTGGGTAGCCAAAAATGGTGTGGCAAAATAGTAAAATGTAATACAAGAAAGTCTACAGAATCTCCCAATTATTAATATTGGGGAATGGAAATCCCTGGAGAGGCTAAGAGACTAACCAAAATAATCTTTTTTTATCTGTTAATTCCTGTTGGTTCTTTGTTTAAAGTCCTCACTTATTATTAATTTTTTATAGTTATATGGGTGTTTAAAAGGATGTTATGGAAGAAGGTATTGGATGGGGAGAAAGCTTCAGGAGTAGAATTTCAAATATTTTACTCGAAGACTGTTGGTTGGCCGTTAGATTTACAGCATGAGAGACAGAACACAAGTAGATTAAGGAATGTGCACTGTTCACGCTCAGTGGGCATGTTTATTTGTAAAGGAGGTTAAACCCTAATTTAGGAAAACTTTAGGGACTTACTTAGAATGACCAAAAATATATTCAAAGAGGACTATAGGGGAATCTAGCTACACAGCATCAGCACTGTTGACTGCTTTTTCCTCCTAGAAGCTTCTCCTGATTTTCCTGCTTTTTTTTCTACCCCTCTGACTACCCCTTCAGTTTCTTTTAACTGGCTCTTTTCTGTACTGCAAAACAAGTGCATGTTGGGGGAGGAGCAGAGAGAAAGAAGAGGAAAATTGACTTTCTTGAGAAGGTTTCATTGTGGAACTTTATATTTGGTTTAGATGTTTTCATTCACAAAGTTCAAGGCCATTTGCCAAAGCCAACTGAAATATGCTGTGGATTATCTGTTGCTATGTTCGTATTGACCTTCATTTCAGATTATAAATATGTCTCTTCCATTTTCTTTTGCGGATAACAGAAGTAATCTTGAGTAGGGTTCATCTTTCTTGCTTTAGTTTTTTATTTTTTATTTTTAAAGTAAGAAATGTGTATTTTTCTGGATGGGAGGTTGTCATGATTCCAGGTCATGCTGATTCACTGTATAATGAAGGTCAAATTAATCTCTCACAGGTCTCAGTTTCCTTATCTGTATAATAAGCAAAATGGAGTAGATAAGCTTGAAAGGTCCCTTTCACTTTTGATTCAATGATTCAACTTAGGTAAGTAGAGGATATGAGCCTGAAGCATACTTTCCTGAGGGATGAAGGAGGGGGTAAGGTAACAGAGGTGGATTATGTATTTGAGCAGCTTCACTAGATAAAGGAGATACATATGACAATAGAGGAGAACAATTTTAAAATAACAAAAGGTCTTTGCTGTTTTGAAGGTACAAAGGAAGGGGCTAAAGAAAAAGAAGCTCTTGAAATGTGAATTGGTTGCATGATGGTGCAAACAAAATATTGATGAAAGGTTGAGAGGTGCTTTAAAGCAAAGAAGGGGTTATCCTTCTTCCTGTAGGATGGGAGAGAAAAATGAAAGAATAGGGTAAAGGATGGGTACTCTGATGAGGTAGGGAGAGAATACGTTCAATGTATTCTAGTCGAGATGAAAACTGAGGTGTTTGCCAAGAGCTGGAAGGGTAGGATGGGAAAAGGAGTTTAGGAAAGATGAATCTTCGGAAGAACTGTTAGTTAGTCTGCTAGGAACTGAGAGAGAGATGGACAATAAGAATACCCATTTGAGGTTGGATGGTGAATCCAACGGCAGCCTTTTTTGTTCTTTTTGTTTTATATTATGAAATTTGTGGTTTTTGCTCTCCAACAACTGTGGACGTCAGTTGTTCACTGGCTGTACCTGGTTACTTGCTCTGTGCTCACCTTTTTGTGTCCTGAGACCCTGTTTTTCTAGAACTTCCTAATGAATTAATTTTTAGACAATCCCCTGTTACTTTGGGGCTATCAAAGAAAATGTGATTCAAATAAAATTTGTCTTAAGTGGATAATCAGTTATTAAGTACTAATATATATTTTGTATTTAAAGTATGATTTAGTGTAACATTATATACATGCAGAGACATTTTGACTTTTTAATTTAGCAAGTGATGTACAGCATAATTAGAAAAACTGAGTATTTTCCCAAACATTTTTGTTCAGTCACTTCTTCTGGAAATTTGTCAAGAAGCACATGTTTGTACAACTTTTCCTTGTAGCCCTGAGGACATAAAGGAACCCGGTGTAGCTGATACTTAAACCACTGATGGACCATAGAAGGAGTTTGAGATGAAATGAACTCTGAGGTTGCTGCGCTACATGGAATTCAAGGGGCACATACAGGAGGAGCAGTTTTAACATACAGAGATAACTGCAGTAGTTTCTTTACAAAGTGGTTTTATCTATGTAATCATAATAACCTGGTTATTGAGTACTACATTTTTAAAAGTATTTATGTCTTTAAAAATCTTGTACATGGTTTCCTTTTTTAAAAATGTTAATTGATTTTAACCATTTCTTTCTTGGAATAGGTTATACATTCACATGCCTCAAATTTCAAAAAAATAAGTAAAAGAATACTTACTGAAAAGATTTTCTTGGCCCCTTTTTTCCAACTTGTCTCTTTCACAGGCTACCAGTATTAAATTTTTTAGAAAGTATCATTCTAGAGTTATCTTAATCATATACAATCCAATACATTTATCACATATCCCCATTTGCTACACACATGCCTGAATGTCCCCTTCTTCTTTCCTTTATGACTATATATACTGTACTGTACCTTCGTTTGTTCCTCCTATTGATGGGTACTCATATTATTTCTAGTCTTTTGCTATTATAAACTGTTACAATAAATAATTTATCCATGCATTATTCTGCATATGTAACAAAGTTTAATCATGTAAAATAAACCAAACTTTAAAATGACATGTTTTTTGGGAATTAATATACAATAGATGACAGTGCAGATTGAAATTAAGGTTCTGTCCAGGCATCGCAGAGGAAAAAGCCGTACTTCATGACCCAGTGATTAGAAGTCTAGTATTTTGGGGTGACACTTCTGGCCAAGATGGAGGTATAGGTAGGTATATTTTGCCTCCTCGCACAACCAAAAGAAGGATGACAACAAATTTTAGAGCAAAAAATAACTGTCAGAAAATCAAACTGTATGAAA
>PVIA01018356.1:0-13034 GCA_004024845.1 Tonatia bakeri
ATTTAAATAAAAAAAAAAGACAAAAAAAAAAAAGAACAGTTATTTCAGTGCCTTATTTGTTTCTGCGTGGGTTCTCAGTCATGCATGCTAGCATAAGCGTCACACCATGGTTAATTTCCTCTCCCAAAGCACATTTGGGCATTTTCCTATTATTCCAACTGGTTGCTTGTAGTTTTGCTGGGGAGGCCTGAGGGCAGAAGAGGGTGCAGGAGAGGCAGTAGTTGTGTCTGGCTGATCCCTCAAAACTGCGCAGTGCGGACTTGGAAGTACCATGTTCAGAACCTGTACCAGTGGCCTGCAGTGCTGGGAATCCTCCCAGTCCTGTGAATGCTTCAGAGAAAGGAAGCCTGTCTTACTGGATTTGGTTTCTCTTGTGTCTAACACTGGCACACAGTAGGTGCTTAATAGTTCTTTACTAGTCAGATACATGAAAGTAAAAAAAGAAAACCTTTTTAGAATTTTGTTATATTTAATTTTATTTAGATGTTGCTAGGGCTGGGAGATTATACTCTGTCTACTTTATAGTAAATAATTTTGTAAACCCAAGCAAGGTTTATATTTACTGTTCTGTTTAAACAAACCCATAAAGAATTCTTTTGTGAAAATTGATTAATCATTGCCTACTTTATGTTTTGTGAATTGCTCTCTCCTGAAAGTAATAAAAAAGCATGAATCCAAAATAAAATGCTATAGAACAAGCGTGACGGCTTGGGGGAATATGAAGTCACCAGGTCTACCATTTAAAATGCAGATCTGTCTACTTACCATTTTCTTCTTTCAGGGGATACCTGCTACCAAATGTTAAATTAAACATCTCTACAGGCAATTGAAAAGCAGATGTGAAAAGCACTATAAACCCTTCAGTACTGAAGTATTATATTTCACTATTCTATTATTATTTAAAGGAATAATACTTAATTTCTTGTGGAACCTATTTTTTGAGGTAAAAATTTTATGGCTTTCCCCTTGGGGCGGAGGTAAATGGGGGTGGGAGCAGGGAGTAAAGTTTGGGAATTTCTTTCAAAAGTAGTGCGTAGGGGGTTCTCAGAAGACCTGTTCTCTGGCTCTGCCTTCACTGGCTGTGGAAGGCAGGGCGGCGCTGGCCTCTTCACCTGCAGTGACTGCTGGGCTGGGGCAGGGCTCTGCGGATGAACCAGACACAGCCTCCCGAATGTGGCTCCCTTGGTGCGGTGCCTTCCCCGAGTCAGCACTTCAGTCTACTCCTTCACTTGCCTTTAACTCTTTTTTGCATTTTATTTTATTTTTAAAATATTTTTGATTTTCAACTTTTCATCTTTCTTTTTAAAAATTTTTTATTTTTGTTCAAGCACAGTTCTCCACCCTTTCCCCCAACCCCAGCCCTCCCTTAAATTTTTTTATTGAATTTTTTTCCATTTCCATTTTGTCCCCTTATACCTCCCTCCCCACCACAACTGCCACACTGCTGTTGCTGTCTTTGCCTTTCAACGAACAGGAAAGTAAGTTCCTCCCAGAGCTTGTTGAGGTGCTCCTTGGTGCTGGACTCACAGAAAATACAGCTGCTGCAGTGTAGAGCATTAAAAAAACCTTTTTCGGGGTAACGAAAACATGACTTTGAAGTAGTCTCAGTATTGAGATGTAGCACTCTGTTTCTTTTCCAAGCAAGGTTTGCTCTGGGCTCTGGTGCGGAAGAGTGCTCGAGGAAAGAGGCTCAGAAACAGCAGGAATGGGATTTTAAGACAGGTATCTGTCGCTCAGTCTATTAAACAAGTGCTCTAGTTTTTAAAAAGTGTCAGGTGAAAAGAGTAGTCAATCGGTAATGTGACAGGGGGCAAGCTGGAAAAGCCTCCGCAGAAATGTCTGTTCCGGCAATTTATAATCTACTGTTTTTAGTCGTGATGAAAAGGTCCGGACATTGGTGACCAGTGGCCTCCGACACTCCTGGCCATTCCCTTCTTCTTTCACCTTCCTGTCCCAGGAATGGAGGTCTTGGAAAAATTCTCTTTTATTTTTCTTTTCATCCTTCTGTCTGTATTTGGCTGCAATATGGTTTGATGCTTCAAGACAATATTTTTACCAACTTATATCTGTGTTAGCTGTTATAAACAAATTCTTATGAAAATTTGAACACTATGGTTTATTAATCTGTGCATTTGTAATAAATTCTGTACCCTGAATGAAAAAGGATCACCAAAAGGAAAAAATAACATTTGTTGAAACATACAGGGTAGCTGGGATCATAAACCTGTGTCTACCTAAAAACACTACCTTCCATTTTATTTGTTTTTATTCTTGCTTTTGTTTGATTCAATTTGCATGAATTGAAATATTTTGCCATTTGTTTTCAGATATGCTAAAATTTAGATAACTGTAATTATGCCATATTGCCTACTTGTATAGAAATTCTCATCTGTTTATTAACATAGGGGTGAATTGTGGGTCCACGGCTATGAGTGTGATCCGGAAAGGAAGGCCCAGTTGTCCCAATGGAAGTTGCCTGGTTCTCCGCGCCTGAAGAAGGCACAGCAAAGCTGCAAGATCAAGACCATGTTAACTGTGTTTTTCGATTGGGAAGGTATTGTCCATCATGAGTATGCCCTTCCAGGCCAAACAATTAATAAGGAGTACTACCTCAATGTTCTTCATTGGTTGAAATACAATGAAAACAGCCACAACTATGGGAAACTGGTGATTAGCAGCTTCATCACAATAATGTGCCTGCTCATATATCATGTCTGCTGCAGAGTTTTTTGTGAAATATCATGTCACCCAGATGAGTCAGGCCCCCTACAGCCAGATTTGGCACCCTAATATTTCTGGCTTTTCCCAAAACTAAAATCACCTTTGAAAGGGAAGAGATTTCAGACCATTGATAAGATTCTAGAAAATATAATGGGGAAGCTGATGGTGATTCTAATAAAGGATTTTCAAAAGTGTTTTAAATACTAGAAGAGACACTGGTAGAACTGTGTGGGGTCCCAAGGTGCTTACTTTGAAGGGGACTGAGACATCGTTGCCTTATGTACAGTATTTCTTGTATCTTGCATTTTCTTCAATAAATGTCTCTTTTTCATATTATGTGACTGGATACTTTCTGGACAGACCTTGGATATACATATGCATTTTTAGTTTCTTTAGTTCCATTTGTATGATTCCATTGGTTGGTAGAACTTAAAGTTAACTTTACTTAGAATTTAAATTATAATAAAATTTGTAATTTCGGCAATGAGTTGGCAATGATTAAACTCCCTTTCCTTAAAGGAAAAAAGCTGAGATTCACAGAATTGTTCTCAACTAGAGTACATCCCTGAGGTCCTCAGATCCAATCAGTGGTTGTCTAATGGGGCTCTGGGTTTTTTCCCGTGTCTCCTATTCATGTGGAATTAAACTTTCTAGATATCAAATAGAGATGGTTGGTTTTTTTTTTAAGAAAATGTATTCCTGTTTCAAAATATTTCCTTACCATTGAGCTTTTACCAAATTTCCTGAAGAATACTTAATAAATGGGGGCCTCACCCTGACTAGTGTGGCTCGTTGGTTTGGCATTGTCTTGCAAAGAGAAAGTTCACCAGTTCGATTCCAGTCTGGGCACATGCCCAGGTTGTGGTTCATTCCCTGGTTGGGGCTCGTATGAGAGGCAACTGACCACTGTTTCTCTCTCACTTTGATGTTTCTTGTTCTCTTTTTTTCCTTCCCTTCCCTTCTCTCTAAAAATAAAAAATAAACAAATTTTAATAGTTTGGGACCTTGAACTGAGAGCCCTTCTCCATACTTTTGGCTGATTATAACATATCAAAAAATAGCTAAGTTAAATAATCATAAAATGGTCAAAATTTCTTAAATTTAGTTGTTTATTGTCAAGTTGACGTGAAGATTCTAATATAGTAGGATCTTAAAAAATGATAATGACTATCCTTGGAGGAGCCTAGAGTTCTTTTTCTTCTTAGGACTTGAGGTTCTTCTGACATGTTTCGGCCAGCCACTGACCCTATGTTGCTCTATAAATCTTCATATTCTCACTTTTAAAATGGAGATAAAATATTTTTCATTAGCTTAGAAGGGTAACTGTAAGGGTAACTATAAAATATTTTTCATTAGCTTAGAAGGGTAACTGAATGTTTTGTGAGTCCACCAGTCTGCTGGAAGGGAAGAGACCCAGGGCATAAACAAAGCACCCTGAGAAAGAGCCAGATTCCCTCACCCATGGTCAGAGACAATGCTCTGAGTGCTTTACACTGTCTTTTTTTCACTACACAGAAAGCTTACATTTTCTAGTCTCCCTTTTAAATAGATTTGGGACCATACTGAATTTCGGAAAACAGAATATCAGTCAAAGTTATGCACACTCTTTCCAGTCTTGACCCTTAAAAATTTCCTACATCAACTGCAGGATGTCTTCTTTTTCCATTTTTTGATGGACTTGGAAGCCATATGTTCCATATTGCATAGCCTGGGTTCCAGAGCGTGGAGGATAGTTGCCCACGATAGCCACATGACCCATAAGAGACTATGCTGTGAATGAGAAATGGGCCTTGATTGTGTTAAGTCAAGGTCTTAGAGTTTGTACTCTAAGAGTACAAACTGAGTTTTTTACTTTGATTGCAGTAGCCAACACTAATCATTCTGATTAATATACCTCCTGATACTTGGAAGACATTTTCAAGTTTGGAGAAGGGATAAGGAATGAGAGGGAGAATAAAATGAGAGAGAAGGTTAGTGGACTTGAGGGAAGGGGATTGGACATGAAGATACCATGTGAAGAGCAGGAAAGTCTATGTCCAGACTCAGCCCAGCCTCTGCCTATAGGAGAGAGCTTCACCTTTTCATCCCTAGAGCTTTGTTTACCGTTGCTTCTGTTGGCAAATGGTGAGGGCTTTCTTTCCACAGTAGTCAGTAAGTCTTCTATCAACTGAATTTGGTCCTTATCTGTGTTTTAAGACTTTGCTTGGTTACTATAGAACTTAAACAAGTTGAGCTCCTCTCTCTCTCTCTCCCTCTGTCCCCATATACACAAGTTTCCTGGAGTTTTATAAACCAAATAACATAAAGGTGGATCCCTGAATATCCAACAAGGTGATGGTGGAATAGAAGGAAAAGATCTCATTGGTATATGTACTTGGAAAAAGTCATACAAAACTAACTTAAAAGCAAAGAAAGCGGCAAAAAACATAATGTTATAAAAATTGCTAATATTAAATGGTGTTTACAATGTGTCTGGCATGGACCCATACCATTTCCTTTAATCCTCACTACACCCATATGAGATAATTACTATTATTATTTTTATTTAACAAAAGAAGAAACTGAGGCACACAGGTGATAAATAAATTGTCCCAATTCCACAGCTAGTAAATGAAAGACCCAGAAGTCTCTTATTGCTTTTAAGGTAAAGACCAAATACCTTAATATGCCTTACAATATCCTATATGATGTGGTTCTTGTCTACAAAACTACCTTACTTCTAAAGCCAAATATACTGACCTTCTTTTAATTTCTCAATGATATGATTTTCCCCACACTAGTATTCTTCCTTCCTTTTTTTCTTATATCATCTATCATACTTAAATTTTAGTTCAAAAGTCACTTGGGGAATTCTTACCTGGCCAACTCCCAATTTGAAATTCTGTCAGGTTCCCCTGCCCTCCACTTACAGCATTTCCTTTGTACTTTTCCCCTATGGCATTATCAGGAGCAACTAACTATCTATATTGTACTTGGAGCATTGTCTATCTTTTCTTGAATGTAATCATTGTGAGGCAAAGACTATTGGTTAGCTCATTATCTCTGCCTGAATTAAGTAAATATTTATTAAGATAATAAATAAAATGAATGATCTTCAGATTTTAAATTGGTCCCTTAAATAAATATTGATAAAAGATGGGATGAGAGCAAGAGAGTAGGTAAAGAACACTGATATTTGAAAAGAACCATGAGAACCATGTCACTTACTAGTATTATTAATAGTTTTATTGTGTTGAAAAGAAAATTAAAAAAAATTCTATTCACACTTCTGCAATGAGAGGTACTCTTGACATTTTTAAAGATAATATCATTCTATAAGAAAACTTGGGAATTTTCAATCTCCTGGGTGACCCTGAATTTATTACAAAAGATCCTTGAATTTATAAAAATTCAAGTACTATATGAAGTATATGTGTACTACATGCAAATTAATTAAATGACACATCTTTACATATGTACACTATTTAAAATATATATGTAGATACTATTGTAAATCATGCAATTTACTTAAAAGCATTAACAAATTCATAGTAACTTTTTATAATTATGTGTTTCTCTTAATCTCTTTAATTTTTGGTACTTTCACTATAATAGTTATAAACATTGAGAATTTTAAAAAATGGTCCATATATTTCAATGGTGAAAACCTAGATTTAAGAGAGCTAAATCTGATATACCTTTAGTCAGATTCATCAAGAAAAAGAGAGAAAACCCACAATAAATAAAATCAGAAATTAAGTAGAGAAGTGACATCTAACACCACAGAAATGCAAAGAATTGTAAGATAATACTGAAAACAATTATATGCCAACAAATGGGACAATCTGGAAGAAATAGATAAATTCCTAGAAACATATACTCTTCCAACACTAAATTAAGAAGAAACAAAACATCTGAACAGGCCAATTACTGCCAACAAAATTGAATCAATAATTTTTTAAAAAGTCCTGGACCAGATGTCTTCACAGGTGAATATTACCAAACATTCAAAGAATTAACACCTATCCTCAAACTATTACAAAAATTCAAGAGGACAGAAGGCTCCCAAGTTCACTTTATGAGGCCAGCATTACACTGATTTCAAGAGAAGAAAAAAGACATTAGAAAAAAAGAAATTATAAGCCTATATTCCTGATGAACATAGATGCAAAAATCCTCAATAAAATATTAGCAAACTGAGTTCAGCAGTACATTAAAAAGATAATACACCATGATCCAATGGGATTTATTTCTGGGATGTAAGGTTGATACAAAGTCCACAAATCAATTAATGTGATACACCACATAAACAAAATCAAGAATAGAAGTCATATGATCATACCAATAGAGGCAGAAGGAGCATTTGACAAAATCCAGCATCCTTTTGTGGTAAAAATGCTCAGCAAAGTGGGAATAGAGAAAATGTACCTCAACAAAATAAGGCCATATATAACAAAGCCAGAGCTATTATTTTACTCAACAGAGAAAAGCTAAAAGCATTTTCCTTAAGACCAGGAACAAGACAAAGATGTGCACTTTCACTGTTTATATTCAACATAGTATTGGAAGTCCTAGCCACAGCAATCAGACAAGAATAAGAAATAAAAACTCACCCAAATTGGAAAGGAAGAAGTAAAGCTGTCATTGTTTGCAGATGACATGATACTATATAGAGAGAACCCTAAAGATTCCACCAAAAAAAAAAAAAACTACTAGAACTGATAAATGAATTCAAGATGGTAGCAGGACGCAAAATAAATATTCAAAATTGGTAGCATTTTTATACACCAATAATGAACTATCAGAAAGAGAAATTAAGAAAACAATCCCATTTACAGTTGCAACAAAAAAAGAGAAATATCTGAAAATAAATTTAACCAAGGAGGTAAAACACCTGCACTCAGAAAATTATGAGACACTGAAGAAAGGAACTGAAGATACAAATAAATGGAAGTATATACTGTGCCCATGGATAAGAAAAATTAATATCATGAAAATTTCCATACTACCTAAAGCAATCTGTAGATTCAATGCAATTCCTATCAAAATTCCAGTGGCATTTTTTCACAGAACTAGAACAAATAGTTCTAAACCTTGTATGGAAACACTAAAGACCCAGAATATCCAAAGCAGTCTTGACAAAGAACAGAGTTGGAGGTATCACATTACCTGATATCAAACTATCTTATAAGGATAGTAATCAAAACAGCATGGTGCTGGCATAAAAACAGGCACATAGATTAATGGAATAGAATAGAGAGACCAGAAGTACATCCAAACCTATGTGGTCAATTAATCTATGACAAAAGAGGCAAAACTATACAATGAGTTTTGATTTATTTAATAAATAGTTCTGGAGAAACTCAACAGATATATGCAAGAAGTGAAATCAGACCACCTTCTTACACTAAATAAACTCCAAATGGACTAAAAACTTGAGTCCCAAATGGACTAAAATGTATGACTCAAAACCATAAACTCCTAGAAGAAGACATAGGCAGTAAAATGTTGGGTATGGCTCTTAATAATATTGTTTTTCTGATATATTTCCCTAGGCAAGGGAAACAAAAGAAAAACTAAAACAAGACTATATCAAACTAAAAATTTTGCACAGAAAAGGAAACCATCAACAAAACAAAAAGACAACCTACTGATTGGGAGAAGATATTTACCAATGATATATCTGATAAGGGGTTAATATCCAAAATTTATAAAGAGCTCACACAACCTAACACCACCCCACCTCCAAATAATTCAATTAAAAAGTGGGAATAGGACCTGAATAGACATTTCTTCAAACAAGAAAGATGGCCAATAGACATATGAAAAGATTCTCAGTGTCACTAGTCATCAGAAAGATGCAAATTAAAACCCCAATGAGATACCAACTTGAGAATTTCAACTTCTGGCCAAGATGGAGGTATAGGTAGATACACTTTGCCTCCTCGTACAACCAAAAGAAAGACAACAACAAATTTAAAAACAAAAACAAACCAGAACTGGAAGAAAATCAAACTGTATGGAAGTCTGATAACCAAAGAGTTAAAAAAGAAATATTCATCTAAACTGGTAGGAAGGGCAGAGATGGGCAGCTGGGGCAGAGAGGACACACAACAACGTGGCAGCTGGAGGGCAAGGCAGTGGCTGGCAGTCCCACATGTGCATGCAGATAAACTGGGAGGACCAACCCAGGAGTGAGACAGACCATGCAACACAGAATTCCAGCATGGGAAACTAAAGCCTCAAAACCCCTGGTTGTAAAAACCTGTGAAGTTTGCAGCAGTGGCAGAAATTCCCAGCCTCACAGGAGAGTTTGTTGGAGAGACCCACAGTATCCTAGAATGTATACAAATTCACCCACCCTGGAATCAGACCCAGAAAGGCCCAATTTGCTTGTGGGTAGTGGGGGAAGTGACTGAAAGCCAGCTGAGAGCTAAGCAAGTGGCATTGTTCTCTCTCTGACTCCTCTCCTACATACAACACCACAATGTAGTGACATGGGTTGCCCCACCCTGGTTAATACCTAAGGCTCTGCCCATTACAATATAACAGGTATGCCAAGACAAAGAAATATGGCCCAAATGAAAGAACAGATCAAAACTCCAGAAAAAGAACTAAGTGATGAAGAGATAGCCAACCTATCAAATGCAGAGTTCAAAACACTGGTAATCAGGGTACTCACAGAAATGGTTGAGTATGGTCACAAAATAGAGGAAGAAGTAAAGTCTATACAAAGTGAAGTAAAGGAAAATAACAGGGAACCAACAGTGAAGGGAAAGAAACTGGGACTCAGATCAACAACTTGGACCAGAAGGAAGAAATAAACGTTCAACCAGAACAGAATGAAGAAACAAGAATTAAAAAAAAAAATAAGAGGCTCAGGAACTTTCAGGACAGCTTTAAACATGCCAACATCTGAATCATAGGGGTGCCAGAAGGAGAAGAGGAAGAACAAGAAATTGAAAACTTATTTGAACAAATAATGAAGGAGAACTTCCCCAATCTGGCAAAGGAAATAGACTTCTAGGAAGTCCAAGAAGCCCAGAGAGTCGCAAAGAAGTTGGACCCAAGGAGGAACACACCAAAGGACATCATAATGAAATTACCCAAGATTCAATATAAGACAAGAATCTTAAAAGCAGCCAGAGAAAAGGAGACAGTTACCTACAAAGGAGTTCCCAGAGGACTCTCAGTTGATTTCTCAAAAGAAACCTTGCAGGCAAGAAGTGACTGGAAAGAAGTATTCAAAGTCATGAAAGGCAGGGACCTACATCTAAGATTACTCTACCCAGCACAGGTATCATTTAGAATGGAAGCGCAGGCAAAGTGCTTCCCAGATGAGGTCAAATTAAAGGAGTTCATTGTCACCCAGCCCTTATTATAGGAAACCTATGTAAGTTTCATATTAAAGGGATTACCTAAGAAAAAGAAGATGATAAAAAATATGAACATTAAAATTATTAGAAACTCACAGCTCTCAACAACTGAACCTAAAAAACAAAAACAAAACCAAACTAAGGAAACAATGATTACAGGAACAGAATCACAGAAATGGAGATCACATGGAGAGTTATCAGTGGTGGGGGTAGGGGGGGATGATGAGGGAAAAGGTACAGGGAACAAGAAGCATAAATGGTAGGTAAAAAATGGATAAGGGGAGGTTAATAATAACATAGGAAATGGAGAAACAACAAACTATATATACAACCCATGAACATGAACTAAGTGGGGGAGAGTGCTGGTAGGGGGTTGCAGGGCAGAGGGTAATAAAGGGGAGGAAAAAAATTGGGACAACTGTAATAGCATAATCAATAAAATATACTTTAAAAAAGATACCACCTCACACCTGTCAGAATGGCTAACATCAATAAATCAACAAACAACAAGTGCTGGTGAGGATGTGGAGAAAAGGGAACCCTCATGCACTCTTGGTGGGATTGCAAATTGGTACAGCTAGTATGGAAAATGGTATGGGGCTTCCTCAAAAAAGTGGAAATAGAATTATCTTATGACCCAACAATTCCACTTCTGGGTATTTATCTGAAGAAATCCAAAATACTAATTTAAAGAGACATGTACCTCCATGCTCATTGCAGCACTATTTCAGTAGCTAAGATATGGAAGCAACCTAAATACCCATTAATAGACAAATGA
This sequence comes from Tonatia bakeri, assembly GCA_004024845.1. NCBI lineage: Eukaryota > Metazoa > Chordata > Mammalia > Chiroptera > Phyllostomidae > Tonatia > Tonatia bakeri. Next base: position 10,855 of record PVIA01018356.1, read on the forward strand.
ATAAAAAAATGGTGGTACATACATTGAATGGAACATTATTTGCCCATAAAAAGGAAAATCTTATCATGTGCAGCAACATGGATGGACCTAGAGGGTATTTGCTAAGTGAAATAAGTCACACAGAGAGAGATAAATACCATGTGATTTCACTTATATGTGAAATCTAAAGAACAAAATAAATGAACAAAACAGAGCCAGACTCATAGATGCAGAGAACAGACTGAGGGTTGCCAGGTGGGAGGGAAGTTGAGGGCTAGATGGAAAAGGTAGAACTATTAAGAAGTACAGATTGGTAGTTACAGAATAGTCATAAGGATGTAAATTACAGCATGTGGAATATAGTCAGTAATGTTCTAATAACTATGTATGGTGTCAGGTGGGCACTAGATTTATCAGGGCAATCACTTCATAAATTATATAAATATCTCTGTACCACTATGCTATAAACCTCAAACTAATATAAAATAATATTGAATGTCAACTGTAACAGAAAGTAAAGAAATAAAATTTTTCCAAACGAATGCAGGGGTAGCCATATTAATATCAGACAAAGCAGCCTTCAGAATAAGGGAAGTTATCAGTGGTTTCCGGAGGTTGAGGAGGAGAGGGGGAGGGCTGAACAGATGGGGAACAGGAGGTATTTTGGGTTGCGATGTTATTTTGTGTAACATTGTAATGAGCATACATGCCATCATGCATTTCTCAAAGCTCACAGGACTACACAACACAAAGAGTGAACCCTAATGTAAACTATGGACTGTTGTTGATAATAATGTAACGACATTGGTTCATCAGTTATACAAACGCACCACATTAAGGCAAGGTGTTAATAGTAAGGGGCACTATGGGGGAGGAAAGGGCATACATAGGCCTCCATGTGAATTCTGCATTCTGCAGACTGCAGTCTCGACTTGCCCCAGTGCCTGTATACATGGGATCACTTTCTTTTTCAGAGCAAAGTTAGGGAAAACTAATTTTTAGAACCTACTGGCTGCCCCACCCCCAGCCCAACTGATCTGTCCTGGTTGCTAGGTACCTGTTTACTTTAGAAACGGAACTCTCCTGTAGGGTTCTGAGCGGTGGCTTGTGGCCCACAGGACACTGGCACTGGAGGCAGAGCTGTGAACCGACCAGTCACGGATGACCTGCTGTCTGCCACGCATCCACCCTCCGGCAGTTCCTGGAGCACCTGTGCGAGGTTCTGCAGCTGATTTCTGAAAACTTGAGGCAGGTCCCAGGTCTCCGTGCATTTCTCTGGGCCATCAGGGTCTGTGCTGTGGTGTCTTGACAGTAAAGAGACAGCACACTCTAAGATGTGTGAAGACTCTAGGCAAAGGTGTGCTGACCAAGACAAAGTCTGGCAGGCATTGGCGAGAATGTTGGACCAATGACACAAGCCGATGACTCCCTCAGGCCGCTGGGGTGGAGGCCGGTGCTCCCACATGTTAGCAGTGAAGGAGGCACCATTGCAGCGTGAAAATTCACACCCAAAAAGTGAGGTTCAGCAGCTGAAGCTGAAGTTTCAAATTCATCCTGAATCCTATGAAGATCATTTAATGCAACTTCAGAAAAAGATGTTTGAGGAGGAAATGAGCTGCTTAGAAATGGAGAAGAAACTTCTCAACGTGTATAGAAGCATGAGCTCCACATACAAAACTTTCAGACTCTACAGGAAGATGGTGGAACACAGGGGAAGGAATTGGAGAGAAGCACTTCCCACCACACAAAGGAGACCACCTTCTATACGAAAAGCCCGGGTGGCAGCAGCGTGATCTAAGAAGAAAGCTCAAGGAGCTGAGAGAATGATCGCAACAGGAAAACACTGGTCCCTGTGGAGTCCACATTCCATCCTTTCCCCAGACCGCCCTTTTGCTCCTGCGGCTCCCACCAGCCCACAGAGCCCTGAAAGTGACAGGAGGTCCCCTGGGTATTCAGAGCCCCCACGAAGGAGGAGGACCACACACTAAGAGCTCAAGAATCCAGGGTCATCTGCCGGTTTGAGTCAGTTTCCATGGCAGCTAGGTCCTGAACACCCACAACCGGACAAAACATCTACATTGTTTTCTCTTTAAAGTAATTTTGATTGATACTTTTTTAGCTTTAGCTATTGTTATTTAATTGATACTGCAGTTCATTTCTTTCAAGTAGCTATAACATTGTAATTTTAAGTTACTATTTTA
>PVIA01018357.1:0-13248 GCA_004024845.1 Tonatia bakeri
TTGATGTGAGACAGAAACATTAACTGTTTGCCCCCTCAGCCCCCAGACGCCCCCAACCAGGGATCGAACCACAACCTTCTGGCGCATGGGACAATGCTCCAACCCGCTGAACCCCTGGCTGGGGCTCTCCACCTATTTTACCCAGGAGAACAGTGAGGCTGTGGCTGGTCTCCGCTGAGGTCCTTCTGTGTGTCCGTTCTGCCGAGGCACTGAGCTCGCCTGAGCCTGTCCTGACCACGCTGTGGTTTCCCCGCACTTACAAAGAAATGTCCTTAGGTCCCCTTTCTCCCACTGACCACTGTAACTTCTAAATCACAGAATTGGTTTCTTCCGCCGTCTTGAAAGCCCCCGATTTAATACCCTGGGTGGCTCTGTTTGGTTCAGACTTGGGTTTTGCGGCTCAGAAACACAGGCGAGAGCTGGTTTTCATCAAGTTTTCCTCCGAGGTCCAAATGGCACCGTGACCGGTTGTGACCCCGCCCCCGCCGTCCCCCCCCATCGCCACCCCCCCCACCGCGTTGACGTTTCTGAGTGATCGCCTAGCAGGCGGGGCGGGGCTTCCTCGGCACTCTGTTCTCAGAGGCAGAGTGTTGACTAACTGCCTTTCTTCCCTTTGGAAAAATTTTACTGGTAACCATAGCAGGAATAACTCCACCTGCAAGTGGAAATGATTATTGTTGCCGCCTCGGGCAGCCCCCGCGTCTTCCCTGTCACTGGGAGACAGAAGGCAGATGCCGTCTGAAGCCTTCAGAGACCTCACCTGGGCGGGCCGGGGAGCGGCTGCTGCCTCCCCTGCTGCGGACAGGCCCGGGGCGCTGGGGCCAGGGCAGGCGGCGGGGCTCATGTGGACCTGAGGAGGGTCCTGGCCGCTAAAGGCAGCGTGGGTGACCTGGTCCATGGCACAAGAAATGCGTTCTTTACTAGGGCTGTAACTGCAGAGGCAAGAGGCTAAGACTTTGCAATCATTTTCTTCTTTTTTTTTAGAAAGGGGAAGGGAGGAAGAAAGAAAGGGAGAGAAACATCAACGTGTGGTTGCCTCTTGTGCACCCCCTACTGGGGACCTGGCCTGCAACCCAGGCATGTGTCCTGAGTGGGGATCGAACCTGCCACCCTTTGGTTCACAGGCCGTGCTCCATCCACTGAGCCACGCCAGCCCCGGCGTCACTTTCTTCTGACACCAGGCACGGCCCACGGGCTGTGGGAATGGGGGTGAAGGTGAGGAGCCGGTACTTTGGATAAAATGCTTTGGCAGTGAGGTCCCCTGGTTTGCGGCCGGCTCACTATTGGCTACATTTTCCGCCAATCGCTTCCTGGGACCAGGCTTGACTGGACGCTCAGCACTGGGCCAGAGCTCTCTGCGGAACGGCGGACTCCCGGCCCCGCCTCTCGACTGGTACCGTTGCCCACGGGTGATTCTGCGCAGGCTTTGGGGAAGAGGGGAACGTTCCCTGAAGGCGGGGTTCACGCAGTGCTTCGGAAACCCTCCAGTGGACGAAGAGAGGGCGGTTTACGGGCTGAACCCTAACCAGAGATGACCCAAACCTCCCTGTCTCCGCCCAGCCCAGTCCCCTCCTCCTCCAAGGAACGTGCTAGGCTTTTGAAAGCGCTTTCGCTTGAAAAGTAATGGCCAGAGCCCTCCCTGCCCGCTCCCTCGGCAACGATGACATGTCACCCCCATGTGTCACCCCCACACTGACATTTACATGCCAGGAACTCATTTGTTGCAGATGCTAATTGCAGAGCAACAATCCAAAAGAGGCAAAAAGAAAAAAGGCTCAGAAACCCTAGGAGATCCCATCTAATTAAAAATGCAAATGAAGAAAGAACCCTCACTCCTCGGGCCTGCCCCCTTGTCCCAGATGCTCTGGTGACCAGCCACACCCCTCCGGAAAGGGGCTGCCTTTCCCTCCAGTCACACTTCTCTGCACTGTCCCCAGGGCAGGACATTAGGGTGACAATAACCCCAGTGCACACTGGGACCCTGGTTACCTGAATTTCGCTGGTCTCGCCTCTCTGTCCCCCCAGACACCACGAAGACAGACGACTCTCCGCGGCCCATTTCTGAGGTCCGGCAATGAGGAAGCCCACCCCTGAACTCACCCACCCCTCCCGTGACACTGTGCGGAGGGACATTCTAGGGAAGGACACAGGCCTTCTCGAGAGTGTGTCTTTTCTGGAACACGCTAGAGGGCAAGGCAGAGAGGTCGCCCCAGGGAAGGAGACCCCCAGGGGGCTGAGGTGGACCACCGGGGCTGTGTGAATGAGGAGAAAACCCCACGCCAGGGTCCTCCTTGTCCCGTGTCCTGGTTTCAATTCATACGGAGTAGTGTCCATGATGGGGTAGCCTTTCTGAAGGTCCAGGAACCGGAAGAGAAATACAAGGGGGTGGGCAGATGTGAATGGAATGCCTGTCTCAGCCGGGGTCCGCCCTGGAGACAGAGCCATGGTCACACCGTGAATGGCAGCAGGGAGTCAATGTGTCAGGGTCGGTGATGGGGGGGACAGGCATGCTGGGAGCAGAGGAGGGCACTGTGCCGAGCCAGCTGGTCCCCGGCGAACACTCAGGAAAGACCCCTCGGTGCCCCCTGCCTGAGCCCCGATGTCTCATGGCCACGAGGTGGGCTCCCCACAACTGCCTGCAGGCAAGACTTGAAGGAGGAAATAGAACCTGGTAAGCACGTGGTGGGGAAAAGTGAACACACCCCCTTCTGCCTGGCCACAGGCGAGGCCCTGAGGACTCCATCTGGCCCTGGTGAACGTCCAAGAGCCGGAGGAGCCCCCGCTGGGCCCCGGCTCCTGCCATCGGCACGGGGAGGGTGGCAGCGGCTTCCTGCAGGTCGGATTTGTTCTGCCGAGTGTAAACAAAACCCAGGATTTCTGTCCTGCGGGTCGGCACGCAGGTTTCTCTCCCGTCTTCAGATGCCGCCGCTGTCCTGGAAGCTGGTGGCGCATCTAATTAAAAACCACATTTCCCGTCACCGTCACCGGCAGCTCTCCTCTCTGTCGCGTCATGCCACGTTCCCTTTGCCTTTGTGAAAGGAAACGTGAACCTCAGTTTTCACAAGCAAGCTGCAATTATTTCTCAGACACGACTAGGGAACTCCAGGACCTGGGCACAGAGCAGTAGAAGGAAGCCCGCCGTGTGCGTGCTCCGGCGAGAACAACTCCCAGCTCACGGGAACCCTGCGTGACCTGTGGTCCTGCTCTGGCCACGTGTGCCGGCCGGAGCAACCTCTGCAGAGCAGCTCAGCGCCTGCCCCTCAGGTCCGCCGCTCGGACCCGTGCAGTCCTGCAGTCCGGGGCCGGCGGGGCTTATAACCTAACCAGCTCTGCTCACAGCTGTGCTCGGCATGGGGTCTGCGTGAATCTCAGAGTAAGCTCCCGGCCGGGACCTGAGCCCCGTGACGGGGGTCTGCCGTCTCTCCAGACCCAGTCTCGCGGGGCCGAGGACCGAGTAGGAGGTTATAAGTTAAGGTCAGAGAGGGCAAGGAGACCAGGATACCGGCCTTGGGGAGGCCCCGCCTTGGAGGAGAGCCTCGGCCTCCTCTCGCCAGGGCAGCGGCCCAGAGGAACCGTGAGTCCTAGGACAGGAGCCGTCCACGGGAGCTGGGGCCAGAAAACCTCCCAAACCAGGCAGAGCCACTGCCCGTGGCAAGCACCGTGGCCACACAGTTTGACATAGTAATCACAGGAGAGCAACGGTTATTCAGTGACAAAGGGCCGGGGAATGTCCCAGGGCACTGGACCCTCCCAGCAAAGCCCAGGGAAGTTTCTGCTTTGGCCACCGCCATTGCAGAGAGCTGGCCTGGGCGTGGGGCCCTTTCCTTGCTTGGTTTTCCCTAAATATTCCCACGTCAAGGCAGAAACCCAGCATAGGGACGTGGCTGCCAGTCTGGATTCAGGAGCCAACCTTCTAGAATGTCTGCCTTATCTCTGCTCCCTACTGTCTGTGTGACCCCAGGCACATCACCTCATGCCTCAGTTTCCTCGTCTGCACACTGAGGACCGTCAGAACGCAGGCCTCCCAGGGCTTCTGCGAGGCGTAAATGAGGTTTCGTGGGCGTGGCTCACTGAGAGCAGGGCTGCCATGCTGAACGCCACCCACGTGTGTTGTTCTCACGAAAATGTAACATGCAGCCCTGGCTGGGGTAGCTCAGGGCAGCCAGTGTCGGTCTGTGAACTGAAAGGTCGCTGGTTCAATTCCCGGTCAGGGCACAGGCCTATCTGTGGGCCAGGTCTCCAGTAGGGGGTGCTCGGGAGGCAACCGATCAATGTTTCTCTCACGCATCCATGTTTCTCCCCCTCTTTTTCTCCTTCCCTTCTCTCTGAAAATAAATAAAATCTTTGAAAAATAAAATAAAATTTAGTATTCAGCCCTGGCCGGGTGGCTGGGTTTGTTGGAGCATCGCCCCATACACCTCAAGGTTGTGGGTTCAATCCCTGGTTAGGGTACATGTGGGAGGCACCTGATCAGTCTCTCTCTCCCTCTTTCTCTCTCTTCCCCTTCCTCTCTCTCAAATCAATACCTATGTCCTTGGGTGAGGATTAAAAAATACCGAAAACACTAGGACCACCTAGTGTCAAACAGGCCACGAGTGTGAAAAGGCTCGTCGGCTGCCCCCTCCGAGCAGGCAGCAGATGAGGACAAGCTGAGGACAGACCCAGGCAGCTGAAGACCCGAGGCCCCCCTGGGTCTCCAAGCCGAGAGGCTGCAACCCAGCGGAAGGCGGTTTGCACTCTGCCCGCCATCTGGGAGCCCCGCCCCCCACCCCCCAGCCGATAAAACGCCGGCACCTGTCGAGACCCTGAGGTTGGGAGGCCGTGAGCAAGGCACCTTCTGAGCGCTCCATTAACAAGCTTTCTAGGAGCTGCCAGAGTCCAGCTCCAGCAATTATCCAGCTAGTTTGCTGAATCAGCTCCCGTAACCTTCCCCAGTCCCGCTGCTAATTAGGCTCCAGCTTCTGATCTCATTAATAAGCTTCCAGTTCATTTGCATGTGCGGGAAAAATCGTGGGTATCAGGGAGTTGACTAGAAACCCAGATCACCTTCAACATGTGTCTGTTTTATTAAAATACTTAACCTTTTATTATGACTCAGAAACATCTGTCGGCATTCCACTCCGGAAAGACGTGATGAATTCAGCACACCTGGCCCGGGGCCGGCGAGTCGCAGGAAGACAAGACAGATGCATGTGACGGACTCGGGCTTAGAAACAGCCTGGCACGACTTCTCCCTTCTACAAAGCGGGGCGCCGAGGCCCCCGTGGGCAGACCTGCGCGCCCGCAGCCCGCAGACCTGAGATGGGAGCCCTGGCCGCCCTGGTGGGGCTACCAGGACTAAGGACCGGACAGCTGAGGGGCGGGCGGGCAAACAGCAGAGCCTGGCACCTGGTCCTGGGCGTCTCCCCGCCTGCGCCCGTCTTCGGGAAGCGTAGGGTCGCCGTCCCTTCCGCCCATTTCCAGGACCTGCAGATTGCGTGTCCTTCCTGAAGCTTGTGGGGTCGGCAGGATCTGGGGCACGACGGCCTTTGCCCTCTGCTGCCGAGCCCACGGTTTTGTTACATTGTGTGGCAAAGAGGGGCGTTGCAGATACAATTAGGGTAAGATTATTATCCTGGATGATCGGGGGCCCGATGTGACCACCGGCAAGCTCAGAGCAGAGCAGGGAGCCAGGAGGAAACCGGGGCGATGCAGAGGGCGGGAGGCTGGAGACTCCAGGGGGGCGCATGGTTGCGTGCGCTCCGCTGTCTCGTCCTGCACCAGGGGAGTCAGACTCGTTTTCGCCGGGGCCACACAGCCTCGCGGTTGCCTTCAAAGGGCCAAGTGTAACTTTAGGACTGTGCAAATGTGAGCACTCCTTAACTAGGGGCGAGGAGCTCAGCACTGCTGCGGGTAGGAGCAAGGTGCCGGGCTGGATTTGGCCCAAGGGCCTTGTGTTTGCCACCTGTGTGCTACGCAATACCCTTTCCGTGGCCCACTGGGGCCCTCAGCCAAGCTTCTCCCTGACCGCCCCTCCCTCGGCCGCTCCCATGACAGGGCCTCACGGGTGCCCAACCCTCCTCCAGACCCGGTTCCTGGTGCACTGAGCCGCCGCCCTCTGCCCTCTGCGACATAGTCACAGCCCTGGGCCTTTCCCTTCCCAGATCCCTCAGAGTTCGTGGTGCATTGTCTGCGCCTCACACAGGAGAGCCGGCCCGCCTGCCCCACAGGGGCTTTCTGATGGAGAGAATGTATCGAAGCGAGTCACAAGCCTAGAAAATAGTAAGAACTCGATACGTGTAGCAACTATTATCCTGTGCACACAACTCATCATCTGATTACGGGCAACTTCTGGCTGCACAGCCCAGACCACAGGGGGAATCCCCCCCACCCCATCTGCCCTGGTGGGCAGAGTCCGGGAAGGCTTTAAATGCTGTGCAGGGTTCAGGCAGGCGAAGGAGCCATGGGCGTGGGGACGCCCCCCAGGGACAGAACGAGCAGAAATGGGGGCAGGACCCAGCTCTGTGGCTGCGGGAGACTCCACACGCTGCTGGTGTTCATGGTCATGTGTGTCCTACAGCAGACATGCTTGGTCAAAGCCGGGGTCCCAGTGCCAGACCTGGGCACACGCGTGCGCCCAGCCACTGAGCTGCAAAGCACCACACAGAACTCCTGCTGCCCTTCGTCCAAGGGGCCCCTCTGCAGGGCCGCCCCAGGGACACGCCTCAGGCTGCCTTGGAAGGGTGCCAGCGTGGGGAGTGACTTCTGGTTGTGTCTTTTCGCCTCCAACCCACCAGCAAGCGTTTCTGAGCTCCTCTCCAGACCGGGCTCTCCGGGGAATGCAAAGGAACGCCACCAGGGGGCTCCTGCCGGCAGCAGGAGGACAAACCGAATTGCAGGGGAAGCAGCAGTGCAGAGAGGATGAAGGCCAGCGGCAGGGAGCGCACGCGGACGCTGACGCCCGACAGTTGCCACTGACAGTCCCCCCTCCCACCCCCTGTCCGGCTGACACACACGCAGGTTCACTCAGGTGGGACACAGATTCCAACACAGCCCGGGACACAGGGCCCTACCAGCTCCGGGAAGGAACCCACGAGGGGCCCAAGTTAATCGCAGACACTTCACTTCTTACTGCCAGCGGTGGGCCCGGGGCTCCTCGGGGAGCCTCTCCCAGGGCCTGAGACCCAAAGGACAGTCCCCTGGGGAGCAGGAGTGTCCTGCTCTGCACCCACCCTTCTGTGCGAGAGGCTGTTTTGTCTGAGTGCTGTGCTTGCAGCTGATTATTTTATTTTATTTTATTTTATTTCACTTCATTTCATTTTATTTCATTTCATTTCATTTCATTTATTTTTAATCCTCATCTGAAGACACAATCACAGATTTTAGAGAAAGAGGGAGACAGGGAGGGAGACGGACAGGGAGGGAGGGAGGAAGAGAGAGAGAAACATCCACTGGTTGCACCCCCACTTGCCTGGACCAGGGACTGAACCCGCGACCCAGGTATGTGCCCGGGCTGGGAACAGAACCCGCAGCGTTTTGGTGTGCAGGGCGACACCCCTAGCCACTGAGCCGCCCAGCCAGGGCTGGGGCGGTTTTGAAACCACCAGGTAATGGCGCTGAGGACGAAGCCGGGGCGTCGGGCGTGGCCGGGAGCAGAGCTGGGTGAGCCCGGGGTCTGGATGGGACTCAGGCCCCTGCCTCGGACCAGGTGTGATCCAGCCCCAGTATGCGGGGTCGTGAGAGGATTCCGTTTCTTCATTGTCAAAGCCGCCGGTGACCAGGCATTGTGCCTCCCAGGGTCCAGCACACCCCCCTGACTGGCAGACCCCACGAGAGGCCCGCTGTGGGACCCCATCCTCGGCGTTCATGACTGCGGGGCTTCGGACCCCACCCCGCCCCTCAGCCTCTCTGGGCCCTCGGGGCTGCGTCAGGGGAGAGCACTGGGTGGGCACAACACGGAGGGAGCCACTCCCCAGTCCTCCGCGGCCCAACAGGCAAGGACAGCCAGGAGGCCCAGCGCCGTCTGCAGCGCAGGCTCGGTGAGATCCCGTCGGGAAGGCAGAGCTGACGCCCAGCAGTACGTGCCGAGGCGCCCACAGCGGACACTCCCGGCCCACGTCACCATGTCCGTCCTGACAGGTAAACACCCGTGAGGCGCCAGAGCTTCGGGATTCTGGCGGCCACGGCCTTGTGGACACTGCACCCAGGGAGCACAGCAAAGGGTGCAGAACTCCGGGCCGGGCCGCACCCCGGGTGACGAGACAGACTCACAGACAACAGGGGAGAGCCGGTCTCAGCCACGGAGCCAGGAAGAGGCGTGGCCGGGAGACAGCCCTCAGTCTGGCAGCCACGCAGAAACCTGTGGAACCCACACGTGGAGATTAAATTTACGAAGCGTGCACACGGCATTTGCAAAGGCTGTCACTCTCGGGAGACACGCCGCCGCGGGGCTCGGGAAACATGTTGTAGGAGCGAAGTGATGTGTTTGCTTTCGGATCAGGACAACTGTCGGTGTGTTGGCGGAGCGGGGCCCGGGCAGCTAACACGTCGCAGTCGGCACCTTGACGAGAAGCAGACTCACGTCACAGAGTCCGGAATGCTCCCGGCAATCCGCGGGAAAGAAACAGACACCCAGCCATCCGGGGCTTTTGCAACAGTGTTTTTAGTATTCGAGTAACGCTTTTGATTTGGAGCAGAACTGCCCACTGCGGTGCAGAGAGCTCTCCCGTGCCTGCTTCCCCGCCGGCTGATGACTTAGGGAAACATTTACAAAATGCACAAACCAACCACAGCCCAGCACCGTTAACTGAAGTGTCCCATGTAAACAGATTTCAACAGTTTTCACACCAATGTCCTTTCTGCATTTAATTGTCGGTCTCGGTCACCTCCAGTCGGGGACGGTCACTCCGTCTCTCCTTGTCGCTCAGGACCTGGAAGCTGTCGGAGGTCACTCACGTCCTTTTACAGCACGTCCCTCCGTCAGGCCGGTCTGCCGGTCTCACACGCTGAGGTCATGGGCAGGACACTGCAGAGGTGGAGGGCAGTCCAGGTGCGTTGCACCGGGAGGCACTCGACGGCGGTCTGTGTGCTAGTGACGGTGACCTCGGTCCTGTTCCCGAGCTGCCCTCTGCCAGGTTCCCCCAGGGCCCCGAGGCTGGCGTTGTCCTCTCTGTCCCCTGTCCTAGCCCAGTGGCTGCTCTCCGACATGCTCAGGCCAGCAGCGTTTACTGCTCTGTCCCCAAAAGTCACAGCTTTTGCTCTGCCTGGGACGAGGAGGAGAGGGGTCCGGCTGCATTTCTTGTCCCTCCTGTGCCGTCCCTCCCCTTCCCTGCAGCAGACGCTCCTCAGCTTTCCTGGGAGAGCCCGAGGCTGTGAGCCAGGGCAGGTGCCCCGGTGTCTGTGCCCCCCCAGCCCCAGCTGCAGGCAACCCCACCACCATGTCCCCTGGTCACAGACGAACGCTCACCAGTGCCCCGGTGTGTCTGCCCCAACCGAGTGTGCTCCCCTCCCCCCGCACGCTCCCTCTCTCCTCAGGTTCGGGCCACGTGGCTTGTCTGCGGCCCGAGCTCTCCGCTCTCCCTCCTGTGGGTCCGACAAAATCGAGACTATGGAGGCCTGACACCTTCCCCACGTGACACACGCCTCGTGGGAAGTGCCGGTGTTTGGCGCAGCTGACCGCCGTGTCCTTGGGGTTTTCAAACCGACGGGGAAAGTAACTAGTGAGTGTTGGTTGTGTGCAGGTCCAACTCACCCCCCTCCCGAGCCTTGGGGCTGTGTCCTCGAATTCCGGAGAAGAAGTCTCTCTGTGACACTCACGCGGAAGAACACGTCTGTGGAAGGAAGGCGTGGGAGGAAACAGTCTTTGGAGGCAAAGATCGGGGCCTCAGGTTCTCTAGGCTCCGTGGACCCACCGTCTGTGGTGACTCTGAGCTCTGACGGTGTCACGCACGCCAAGCAGCCCCAGAGGCCTGGAGTGACCCGGCCACCTTGGCGCTGATCCCGCTGCCGCGGAAAACAGCCTGTGGGAGACAGAGCCGTTCAGAGGCCGTGGTCTCAGCGCGAAGAGCCGAGAGGGGGCACGCGTGTGTAGTGGGGTGTCCGAGGGGGCACCCCACCGTCCTCCCCTGCGTCTCTGAGGGCCCCCCCGCCCACTAGTATTATCCAGCAGGTGAGTGGGGGGGAAGGCCCCCAGGACCCGGTGGTGGTGGGCACCGCCAGCAGGTCTGAGCAGCGGCGTCACCACACGCCTGGTGTTCCCAGGCCTGGGCTCGGTAGGCGGCCGACTTCCCAGTTCGACCTGGGGTCCGGGAAGGTCTCCGGCACAGCGTCTGAACGCCCAGCCCTCACACGAGGCTCCTCGCTTCCCCACTAGCTGGGCGCCCACCCGAAGGCGACACGTGCGCCCCACGGGAGTGAGAGCACGGGCCCTCTCACGAATCAGCCGCACCGTCACCCCGCTTGGCCCCTCGCAGGGGCCTGAGAGACGGGGTGGCCGATGGTGGTGAGAGGGACTAGGACTCAGAGCACAGCTACAGTGTGCGTGCCCACACGTGTATGTGTGTGCATGTGTGTCCACACATGTGTGGGCACGTGCACATGTGTGCCCCACACCTTATACAAACCTCACCTGGGAGAGCCCGTCTTTGCCCCGAAGACCTCATAGAAGGGTAAGGAGACAACACAGAGCTGTGCCCAAGTTAGGTGACACGTGCTGCAGAGCAAAGTGACACGGGTTTCCAGCAACTGCACTGAGTGACGGGTGTGGGAGGGCGGGGGAGGGGCACGTCTGTGGGGAGCCTTTGGGGCGACTGACCTGGGCCGGAAGAGCTGAGGGGCAGGTGAGCATCCCAGTGGCTGCGTCCAGTGCCCTCCTCCGAGCGGGTCCCGTCAGCTGTCGGGCATCCGAGGGGGGACGTGACAGGATGACATAAGTGGAGGAAGAAATGCAGGTGGCCAGCCACCTGTCCCGCAGGCCCAGGAGAGGGACGAGCCCCTAGGAAACGAGTTATTGAAAGGGACACAAATCAATTAGATGGTGACAAATAAAAATTTTAACAGCTCAGGATGAGGTGTTATTCAAACTGACTGTGGGAGCCCCACGCCTGCAGATTTACATGCAAACGTCGTTAGCAGTGACCGGACCAGCGCCAGAGCGGCACACGCATCGGCAGGGAACGCTCCCTCCCCGTTTGCCAGGTCCTCACCACCCTGCCACAGCCACTGCACAAGGTCACACCCCTCCCCCCGGTGGGCCTGCCCCAAGCACACACCTCGCTCACCTGTCCCTCATCTCCCCCTGGACTCGTCGCCCCGGGCGTCTGAGGTGGGACAGCAGGCTGCTGGCTTCCCAAGACCTGGGGGCCACTGTGCCCTCTCTCCCCCCACCCCGGGCGATGCTCTGGGAGGACGGGTCTTGGGGAAGCGGCACCTGGCGCCTGGACGGTCTCCACTCCTCCCTTCCGCTCCCCGTGGGGGGTCTCCTATGGCAGCCTCTCGGGTGGCCACGCCTCCATGGCAGGACTGTGTGCAAAGGTAGAGCAATGCCCGGCCCCCCTACCCCCGGGAAGGCCGTCCTGGGGGCTTCACCTCCCAGGTGCAGGACCGCCTCCCTCCCAAAGGCGGACTCCCCAGCGTCAGGTCTGGGCTGCCCGTTCGGGTGCACGATCCACCCCAGACCCCACTCACGGCGTTATCCCCGGCGACTGGGCCCAGGTCTGTGGTCAGTTTCCGTTCTCATTCCGTGTGTTCGCCGTGGGCCAGTGCACGGCTTTTGTGTCCCACCTGAGCATGCCACCTGTGGCGGGACCCCTGATCCCCTGCTGGGAGCATCCCGCCTCTGCGTGGGGGCTCACGCTCAGCACGGTCTCGGGACAATTTCTCCGGGTGAACACAGGGGGCTAAAATATATGCCTCTCTCTCAAGTGCCGGCTTGTTTTTCTCACAGGAGCAGAGATTCCACCATTCGAAGGGGCTGTTGGGTGGGGACACTCCTAAACAACAGGAACCCTTCTTCAGTTTAAAGGAGGCCATTGCTGCTTTGATAACTGAAAGACGCTATCTTGTGTGGCTTGGATTTAGTTATTTGGTTACTGTTAAGGTTTAGGCCCGTATTCGGGGTTTTGGCCGACAGTCCTTAAGCTTCCTGGGGATCACAGACTGACTCGAGGCTCCTGAGAGTCAGGAGCATTCTCCCCAGTTAAAGAAACGTCATCAAAATTATCTGTTGGTTCTTTAGAGAAATACAGGTTCCCTGGGTCTGCCCAGGATCTCCTGAATCATGTTCTTCGATGGCAAAGCCCAGCGGGTTTCGGTAGGATCAAACCTCCCGCAGGTAACTCTGACGTCCGGTCGGAATGAGGTTCCGTTTCAGGGCATCCGAGGATTTCCTGGCACCGGTCCCTGGGCCACCGTCCCCTGGGCAGCAGCAGGGGCTGCCTCCTGGCCAAGGGGACCGATCGTCATCTGTGATGGGGATGTTGGTGTTCCCTGTCACGCGCAGGTAGGATCCAGGAAGACTTAAAGGACCGACAGCAGGAAGGGCCGGCCCCCGTCTTCTCTTTCTGGAGCCCACGGCAGACTGCTCAGGCCCCTGGGACTCTGACGGGAACAGGGGGACCCCCCGCCCCCACTGCAAACACAGGACTGCACCAGGAGGCGGTAGCACGGGACCCCGTGTCTGGTGCGTGTCACCGGCATCCCCCAAGGGTCCTCACATTCAGACAGTGAGTAGACAAATCGATGGGTGGCCCTGCTCCCCCTCTCTCATCAGCACCCCTCCCTCCTTTGCACCCACCCCCCAAAACCCCTCCAAACTGCAGCTGCTGCTGCTGCTGCTGTCTTCACCCGAAACCTGTGACGCCAGCCACTCTGGAAACGGGCGCAGCCCGTCTGCCCAGGACCCTCTGGAGCGCTGGCGGCTCATACGTTACAATTAGCGAGAGAGAGAGACAGGAGCCTTGCTCCAAACGGCGACGCTATTGTTCGAGCCAAGATCGTCCTAATTACGAACGAGGGCTTTTGTAGATGTCACCGGGGCTGTTTCAGTGCCTCGCTGCTGACGCGCAGAAAGACAGCGTGCAAACGCGATCAGGGAGCCTCACACCGCGTCTAACTGGAGGGAAAAGAAGTTAATTAGGCCCTTTTTGGCGTGTGCGGGGAGACAGCCTTATTAGGCACATCTACAGCCTAATGACAGGCCTGCACCGAGCTACCGGAGGTGCCTTCAAATGAACCGACGCACGGTCCAGCCGTTCCCGTCCCTGTCACCGG